>WUAM01000038.1:3132517-3160661 GCA_024336885.1 Actenoides hombroni
TATTTATTTTTGGTCCAGCTCAATGACTCTTGAATTATTGGTGAAATAGAGCTTCAACATGACACTCACCTTGAGATGGATTTAAGCCCTTACGGACAATGTGGATGCAGGACCACAGATCCACTTCTCAGACTAGCCTGTTCACGGAGTTATTATATAGGCAAGGCAGGTAACATAATTATCTTCTTCTGACATGCTCATGTAAAATGATAGTAGCAGTGGTATCTGTAGGTAGCCTTCTCCAGAAGATGGTGTTGGATCAAGTCCTACAAGGGATGTGGCAGAGGAGCGCATAGTTTGCAAATAGTGATTGGATTTGGGAGCTGAGTCAGCAATCTCTGCCTCTCAGCTCTGGAACATTTTTGGTATGTGCAGAGGCAAAATCTCTAATGATAATCTCTTGAGGAGCATTAGAGTTAAACAGGCAAGTGACAAAAGAGAGTAAGAGCTACCTACCTACTTCTTTATGACCCACTTGTTGGTAACTTATGACCCACTTATGTTACCTCTAGTCCTTGGTAGCTAAAGACACTATAAAACTGAAGACTTTCAGGAAAAGGAGTGGTTGTTTATAGAATTTACAGATTGCTTGATATGTACCCTCAGAATATTAATAAATTATATCAAATTGGGAGGATAGGTCTGCCCTTCAGAGGAACCTCAAACAGCATGGATAAATGGGCTGACAGGAATCTCATGAAATCCAACAATGGGAAATGCAAAGTCCTGCAGCTGTGGGAGAATAAGCTCACCTGACAGCACAGTCTTGGGGCAAACAGACGAAATCAATTTTGCAGAAAGGCCCTGATGGTCCTAGTGGACAGCAAGATGACCAAGAGCCAGCAATGCGCCCTTGTGGTAAAGGTGGCCAACAACATCTTGGGCTGTATTAGGAAGACCATCACCAGCAAGCAAAGGAAAGTGATCCTTCCCCTCTACTAAGCACTGGTAAAACATATCTGGAGTTCTGGGTCCAGTTCTGGGCTCCACCATACAAAAGTGAAATGAGCATACTGGAAAGAGTCTATAGAAGGGCTTTAAAGATGTTTAAGGGACTGGATGGAGCACCTTATTATGAAGAAACATTGAGAGATATGGGACTGTTTAAACTGGAGAAGACTCCAATGGCTCTGATCAATGTGTGCGGTGGTAAAGATGAAGACACATTCTTTTCTGTAGTGCCCAGTGAAAGGTAAAGAGGCAGCTGGGACAAATTCAAATACAGGAAACTCCACTTAAACATAATAAAAAAACATGACTGGATATGGCATGAGAAACATGTTCTAGGTGACCTTGTTCTGAGCAGGGGGTTTGACTAGACCATCTCCAGAGGTAGCTTACAACCTCATCCATTCTCTGATTATATGATTCTGCTTAGAGCTTCTCAGTATTGAAAAAAATAAAATTAAAATACTGGAGTAAGTGCAGGCAATGATTAGGGGGCTGAAGCACATGACATACATGAAGAGGCTGAGAGATGGATTTGTTCAATGTTAGGAAGAATAGGCTCAAGGTAGATCTTCGTGCTATCTTCAACTGAAAGAGACAGCATGATGTGATCCAAACTCTTCTCAGAGGTGCACAGTCAAAGGATAAGAGGTAGTGGACAGAAGTTGCAACAAAGGAAATTACAGGTAGATACTGAGAGGAAAAAAAAAATCACTATGAGGGTGGTCAAATACTTACTTAAACCATGTACAGTGAGATTCTGCAAATATTCAAAAGTTGACCAGGCATGGCCCTGAGCAACCACATCTAAGTTGGCCCTGCTGTCATTGAGGTATTTGATCAGCTGATTTCACAGGTTCCTTCCAATCAAAATTATTCTACGATTCTGTGGTTTTATGTTGGTAGATGAAGCAATGTGTTCTTTGCTCAGAACTTATTGTAGGTGGGAAGATTTACTGGGAGGTCTTAGGTCTTGGATTTATTCCTTTCTACTCTCCCTTCCTATATCTCAGCCAACACAAAAGACAAGACAGAGAGTTTATTTCTGTCTCTAATCTTCGAATTTTTTCCTTTCACAGTTCATAGTGATGTAGTTGGAGGTAGCTACATTTTAGAATTAATTGTCCCCTGCCAATTAGGGGTTTTGCCTTGTAAGATGGTGTCTCTGGCAGATTTCCATCTGTTTTCTTGACATTTATCAGTAGAAAATACCAAGATCATATACTAAAAGGATTCAAGTTGACTTGTTTAAACATGAAAGACTAAAGATTCACATGACAGAGTTATTTTTTTCTGTCTTTGGTCAAGGAAAGAAATATCATTTTGAACATATCCAACATTGTATTGTTTTGATAACCAGAACATATAATTTTGTGATGCAACAGGTTACTAAAACACCACAGATTAAAGCCCTACTGTATTCAATAAGAATGTAAAGGTGATACTAAAATTTCATAAATAAGCCACAGATGACTTATTATGTACATATTTAAATCACTATCACCTCTGTTGTCAGTAAAAATAGCTACATGTGGTTCTAATAAAGACTAGGAGTGTTGCACAGCATTGTGGCCAACAGGCACAGAATCACCCTTATTTCTGCTAGTGGAGGCTGTCTTAGCTTCCAAAACAGTGTGATGTTGTGCACATTTCCTACTGGGGACAGCCCCTGATGTGTTCTGGATTAAAACAAAGAAAATTGTACAGAGAAAGTGCTAGCAAGAAGAGGACATTTTTGTGTCACACAAGAATTTAGGATTTCATGTGCATGAGTGATACCATTTTAGTGCAGGGAAATATTACTGGACATGCTAAATTTTTTAGTGCAGATTGTTTCTATCTTCCTGAGTTCATTAGCATCAGGAATAATCTGCTGTCCATCCATTTTCTTGCAGTAGCAGCTGATAAAAAGAAAAGCAGTTCAGTATCTTCTATTTGACTTTCTTATTTGAAACAGAGGCCAGATGATCTCAGTGTCTGCCACTCATTGCCTGTACTGAGTGAAAAGCACCAAGACCTTGGATATATAATTATTTATTATCTTCATTTTTAGAATAAAACTTTAGTCACATATGAAGTAACTACTGAAGAAAATGTCAGAAGTTTGAGCAGAGCTGAAAGTTGGCCCTGTATCTGCTGAGATGGAATCAGGATTGTCTGGGTTAAAACAGATTAAGATAGGTGAAGGGTGCAGAGTATCCCATGGAGCAAATAGGAATTTACTAGTTTAGTGCCTAAACACTGCTTTCATAGCACAGCTCCTTTGTAGAGATAACAACTAGGTGAGATGAAAATATATAGCAGTTCCAGCACTCCTAGTTCCAGGAGAGCTTCAGTGTTCTGGAGTGATGCTGCATTGCTTCACAATGAAATAAAAATAAAAGCTGATAATACTTAAGCACATTAAATGAAGTTGTTTGGGAGAAGGTAGGAAGGGGAAGACTGCTTATCAGTCTGGTGGCAGAGCAGCAAGTGCAGAAACAAGTATGGACAGATAAAGAGGTATCAGCTTCTGCTGAGGAATGGAGATAGTGCAATTTCTGCAAGAAGAACTTGAGGCATGCTGGAGTCTTTCATTAAAACCATAGAGGAGAAGGTTTCAAACTACTTGAAAGCACTCACTTCAACACTGAAAGGCAGGTCTTCTACTTTGCTTGTTTCAAAGAGGGATTGAGCCATTCTCTGCCTCCCTGATAGATGGGGCAAGATGATAAGCACTTGATTATACCACAGTATAACGTTTTCACACCCTTCTGATGAAGCTGTTTCACTGCACCAGAAGGAGACAGGCTTCCAAACCCAACTCACCTGATCACAGAGTAGGAAGATATAAGGACACATAGATTAGACCATGTGTTTAAATCTATGAGCATCCCTAATACTTACAAATTTCAGTCCCAAGTAACTAATGTTTCCTGTCAAGAATCATCCTTTCAGAACTACTATATTCACTGAATAAACTTTGAATTAAAGCCACTGAAACTAAGTTTTTGTCCTACAGAAACTGGAAATAAAGCATTTGTTAGGAAACAGGACAAGTCTTCTGTGCCAGTTTGTCATCTCACTTCTGGGTCGTGAAGAACCTCCAAGATTTTATTATTTTTTAAACACTATGGCACAGGTATCTCTAAAAATAGGGTCCTTAGTGAATGGATGTTATTTAGCAAAGGTGACTGATTTCACATAACTTTCAACTAGTTAGCAAGGAATGTGTACCTCCAGGCACCAGATTTCTGGGATGAGATAGATCTATACGCTTTAATGCCAAGGCTTAACTTTAAGGTTTGGCTAAACAATAAAATTACTGTTTTAAAGATCAGGAGGTAAAATCTTTATGGGATTACATCAGCTGCATCACCTTCCACAACACAAACCTTACATTTGAAAAGAGATTTCTTAAGCCTGAGATGGATGCAAAAAGAAACACTAGAAAAAGATTATGTTAAAAGATCATTGTGTTAATCAGTACAGAAAAGTGTCGATTAAAAACATGTTCTACTACCTGATATGCTTTCCACTATTTAAACTATTTGCTTACATTTTCTGTCTGTCTGGACAATAAAACCTTTTTTTCCCATTTCTATTTAGTGTTGATTTTTCACTTCCTGCTTCTCACTAGGAACTCAACATTGTTATCTTTGGTTTCACTGCTCTGCATGAGATGTTTAAACAGAAAGCCACAATATTTTTATTGAAACTTTTTATAAAACCAATAATGAAATATCTTCTGCCCTAAGTGGTTTTTTAAGCCACTGTGCTCTAACAGTTCCAGGTAAAACCCTAAGATGGCACCAAATGTTGAAACAATTTTTATAGATGTGATATTTATAGAATAATTCTAAAATTTAATTTTTTAGTATTACTACAAAGTGTACTACCCAGTGTGCTGGTCAGCTGGACTTTGGGAAATATTCCATCAAATTATTCTACAGTTAAAAGTTACTCATTCCTGTTTATTAAAGTAATGTATAAATGTAATAATTAAAGCTGATATTCACTTCCAAATTATATGAAGGTCATAAAAACAACTCTTGCATATTGTCATGCTAAGAAGCAGATTTATTATAATTTCAAACAACTGTTTCTGTTCAGCTTTAATCCACATAGAGCAATAAATACAAAGTAAGGGACTGAGAGTAGAGTATACTTCATCCATTCTACATAATTTACCTGTAAATTGTTTGGTCCCGTGTGGGAAATATATTTTTGCATCACTGAGTTGTCAGGGTGAATTGAGGCAAGAAGTCCCTTCCCACAGTGAATAATCTAAATTTCTGTTGTCCAGTCAGAGAACTGTCTATTCAACCAATGAAATGTCTGATCTGATTTTAAAGATTAAAAGGAAAATATTCCGTACTACTCCAACTGCATGTTGTCTGTGTATTGCAAAATGAATAGATACACTATTGGTATTTAATTTTTTTCCACTGATGGGCAAGTGTTTCCCAATGGCATCTTAACTATTTCAATTTTAAAATCTTTGTTTGCACTGAACTTCATTCATGCTCAGTCTAACAAATCAGATGAGTATTCTGTGCAGGATACATAATTTTGTCTGATCTTTTATAATGTGCTTGCAGGAAATGCCTTGTTAGCAAACAATAAAAGAAAGGTATTTGGCTGAATAAGAAACAATAGGGTAACTGTGGGAAATAATTAGGAAAGTTCTATTAGAGTTGTAGGAGAGCTTATAACATGAATATAATGAAGAGAATTACTTGAGAGTTTCAACCTGATATGCTTTTCTTCTGAAAGACAGATACTCACAAGGGCACAAAGGTCATCAGTGATGCTGGTGTTGTTAGAGGTGTTTTAATCAATATAATTGGCTAAACCTCTCCAGATTCTAGACCTCCAGTTGATATTTCACATTCAGAATTTGATAGCAACATCTTCTTGCCCATTTTTCCATTGTTTATCAGAAATACTCTCTACCACAAAGCAATCTATTCATTCTCAGGTGCCAAAGCTAAAACTTAACTTGGAAAGTTAGCTTATATGACGAGAATGAAAGAGGTGTGAGGTTAATTTTCTTAGGAATGAGTTTCAAAAATATGCACTCCCTTAAGAGATTTATCCATATAAAGTGAAACAAACAAATGATTAAATAAGACTCTAACTGAGCATTTTGTTATATTAGGATCATATTGTCTGCTTTCTGAGGCTTTTGCAGCCTTTAGAAAAACAAAAAAGTTATGTTCATCTGTATCATTATCTACCTTCATAAATATATATTATCTTCGTATTATTTTTAGATGTCATAAATGTAAATATTGTATTATTTTCTAGGAAAATTTTGTACCAGCTCAGTTACCTTTGTCTACTAGTGAGACCTACATTAAAATGTGATTGCATGAATATGGAAAAAAGTTGAGCAATTTATGATCATTTTTTTCTTTGTATTCTGTTCTTCTTTGGACCATGAGTAGAAATATCAGTTTAAGCAAACAAGATTAAGGTTTTCAGTTCAAAAAAATTTTTAAAGGCAAACTTATCATTTGTTACTGTTTTTCTTGAATGTTAGGTAAGATCTAAGGATTAAAAATATAGAATCTTTTTCTTCTAAGAAATGAAACATTTTATTTTGCAGTGTTATATTCTTTTTGCTTTCTAAAAACTGAAGGTTTGATTTCACAGTGATCTTCCAAGGGATCTGATTTCTAGAGAAGCTGCATAAAACAAATTTCAGTGAACAAAGAAAAGGCACTCATATTACTTGCCTGCTCAAGCTAATTCTTAGAAATATTTCTGAGTTAAATATGTGATCAAATTTATGTTTTTTTAAAACTACTTTTCCAGTAACATTTTCTGACCTATAAAAATGAGAACATTCTGAAAAGCATATTTCAGCTGTGATACGTTTCGTTGATGCTTAAAGTGAAAGATTACAATTTTAGGAAAACAAAAGGTTCTTAAAACAATGACACTTTCTGAATTTGATATGATGCATAAAATCATAAGACCAGTACTACCCAGTGAGTGAAATTTTTTTTTTTCAGAAGTTTAATAGCACAAATGTAAGGTAATATTTTTATGATGGGATATATCATTAAATACCAGCCAAGATTCCACGACAAAGCCAAATTTAAATCCTCCTGACCTCAGTGATATTCTGGTCCAGATTCATGATTTAGTTTGCTTGGGATGATTTGTAAAAACACCATCTTTGGAGACTGATCCAGAGCTCACTGACTCTAATGCAAAGACTCCCATTGATATCCAGCAGAGAGAAACACCATACTGGTGAAGGTATTCTTCCATCTTTTCTGTCATTCCAGCAAATTAGAAAAGCTGAACTAATTCTCGAGTTGGTGGTAACCTACATGCAGCTCTATTACTTTTAGAGATTTTATAAGCACTTTAAAATGACAAACAACTTTATCCATGTGGACCAGTAAGTAAAAGATGGTCAGAGCAGAAAATTGTGTTGGGTTTTTTTTTCTTCTTGTATATCTGTACCCCTTCTGTACCCTTGCATAGCAGTGATAGAAATATGACGTGCATTACATTCATCTCCATCTTATGCATTATCACATGTTACTGTGCTTGTATTTCAGTCGTTATGATATGAGAGTGTTATTACGTATCTTGCATCTCTGTGCTGAGTCCTGAATCAGGACATAGGCAGTGAAAACATAAAAGCTTGCTTTCCCACGCCCTAGATAAGCTATTGTTATAAAAACAATTAGTTGGCAAGACTAATATCTGGAATTAAATAAGTTGGACTCTTAGAACACCTGCAGAGACATGAGGAGAAAGGAGATCTGTTTGGTTTTTTGCTGTTTAAAAGCCCCCATGGAATCCTTATAGTGCTGCTTGTTACCCTAATCATGCAAATTGCCAACTAACCAGGAGATGAGCTGCCCTTCTGCAGTGCACATATTACATATTAGCAATCATTAAACAGAAGAAGATCAATTTATATTTCAAAAAGATTATTTGTTTAGATATTTCGTTATGTGACATAGTTGAGGTATAGGGCTTACTCATAACAGGTTCTTTCTCATGGCTAGAAAATGTGAATATCAATTCATTGTATACATTTATTCAAGCATTAATTTTTCATACTATCTTACCAGATCGAGATTAAGCCTCTTTCCACTTGGCATTGCATGGCTTCCCATTATTCCATGCCCAGTTTCAAGTGATGCGTGTTGTAATTATGTAATGCTGTGTCATCATTTATCACCTGGGGCACAAACAAACAGTAAAATCTTTCACTGGGAATGAAATTAGTGAGTAAAGCTAACTGAGCACTTTTCACTGTGGTTTGCAGGTCTGATAAGAATGCCACACAATAGAAATTGAGACTACTTGGCTGTGTATGATAAAGTTACTGTGAGCAAGGAACTACTATTTCACATGAGGAAGTTTCTTGTATTATAATTGGTAACTATACTGTATAATTAATAAGATAAACCTATGAAATATGATAAGTAATAGAGAAAAGGTCCCTTTCTCCTGATAGAGTTACCTATGAAGTATATAGTAGACAGCAATATTCAACATTGTGTCTGCTGATCCACAGCGGGGCTATCCTGCAATCTATAAAAACACCATCTGCTCAGAGCGGGGGAACCATGTGCAGCTCACTAAGATATAAACTTCTAACCAGAATGTTCAAAGCTGTGTTTAGCCATACAACTCCCCATTAACGTTAATCGGAAGTGTATGGTTTTCATGCATCCCTTTGAAAATAATATCCCATGAACCACTTTGAAACAATATATTCCCAAAAAGCATTGACGCAGAAACCAGTACTTCTGAAGGAAAAGTGCAATTGCCATAATTCTAAATCTTCAGCTTAAAAATGTGGAATTCTCCAAAGATCCATGAACTACGTGGTTTAGAGAAGAGCAATGTTTTTCAGTTTTAGAAACAATGCTAAAGAGATCTTTATTGTTTTAACAATTATATAAGAACCAATTTATCTGCATAAGTTAACAAAAAAAACCATATTACTGGAACAGGAACAAATTATCAGAGAAAAGTATTTTTATTAATTATAATTAATGAGATTTATTCCCTTTAATTGTAACTGGATATTTCTTGTTTTTCTGCAAACAGTGGTAGAGATGGTTGTTTATTTACATGGTATGAACATACAAAGCATGTTTATACACACACGTGTTCTAAAAAAGATGTTTCCACCTCACTATGTTGAAATTTCATTGAGTTCTTTCTCTGTTAGAAAATACATACATTTTTTAAAAATCTCCACCTATGTAGTGAGAGACCAGCAACAATATTTTGCAGTTTGGGGAAATAATTGTGACGGTGGAAGGCTGAAAAATTAAATTTCAAGCTTCATATAGTTTCTAGGACCGACTGATATGGATTTACATGGAGAACAAAAGGGACTGTAGCTGTTTTTATTCCATGCCTTATTCCTGATCACACATCAGGAGGGCAGCCCTGGAACTTCATATTCCCTCTCCTATCAAATCTGCTTCACTCCGCTCAAAATCGATTGTGTCTGCACTCTAAAGCATTACAGTAAGAGCTGAGAGCTTTAGCAAAATTTTGCTGACCTCTGCCCTTCGATACATGCCACTCAGAGGAAGACATCCATATAAATCAAATATGAACAATAATAAACTCAAAACAGGATTAAAAAAAGTTTTAAAAAAGTTAATTCCTCATTATCTCTGTGTAAAATATTACCTACAGCCAAAAGAACCATCTAAAGCCTATCCCTTAGCTGACATGTTCTTAATGCATCTCGCACCTGTTTGAGTAAAGGAAAATATAAGATATAATATTATTGTTATAATATATAATATTATTATTATTGGCATATGCAGACATGACAATTAGATGTGAAGTAGGGCCCTAAAGTTGAGAGCTCTGAATTTCTAGTTTCAGCTCAAAACATTTTAGATCAAGTCTATTCTTGTCTGCAAACTATTTCAACAAGAGTAACCAATTTTCTGAAAGTGCCCTGGGAAATGCCTTTCAGTTTTTCAGGTGTATTTATGACAATAATAACCAAGAGAAGTTGTTTTTTTTCCTGGTGTGAGGAGGGAATATGAAAAGTGCTTGCCCATGACAGGAATTTTCAGCATGATGATATCTTTTGCAATTTTTCTGTCAAGATTTCACTTCTCTAAATGAATACAAAGAAATAGATCTGCTTGCTTTCTTTCAAGCACACAAATAGCATGAGTACATCTGTTTTGCCTGATCACTGACAGCTCGTCAAATAACAAAAATGCACATTACATAGCCTTTATTTAAGTGAAGTGAAATATTTAATTTAAAGAGAAAGCTTTGTTGACCTTGTCTTTTGCAACCCTGCATGTTATTTTTATTCACTCCTAATTTTAAAAGGATAGAAAGAAAATCATCTAGATTCAGCACAAACAACAGGGAAAAACAAAGGGTAGAAGGATATCAAACCCCAACAACCTATCTACAAAAATGGAAAGTGTCTCCTGTCCCCAAAATATAGACTGTTAACCTCCAAAGAGGGTCAGCCATCTAGGGGCTATAGAGTAGTTTGTAAGACGGTAAGACATTGAGCACTAATTTAGGGTCATTTTATGCCCTCTGAAGTGGAGTTAGAAGAGTAACACTGGAAAGAGAGAGTGAATCAATGCATGGCAATGGTTCTGTTGCACACTTCAAAGCCTGTTGCTATTGAACACATGGCAGTAAAGCCTGCTGCAAATTGGCGGGTTGTGATAGGATACCAACGTAATACAACACAAGATGCTGAAGACATAAACAAGCAGCATGTAACTGCAAGGCTGTTGCCAAAAAAGCATTTACCCTACTATACTATTATCATTATTACTTAACACATTTGTACTTGGATTTTCTTCAAAGCCTAATAAAAATCATAACTGGAAAAGAAGGATACATCTGCCTTCATGTGAAGTCCTCTAATGGGAAATTTTATCTGGCCTGTCTTCTGCACATAAAAACATTAATATCATATATTGTCTCTGGATTACAATGTTAGTTTATTTGTGCCACTAAGTTTCAATATTGTGCAGCCAGGAGAAAAAGAGGAAATCTCTTTCAGGTTTTATAAATTGTAGAGAAATTATGTCTTCCTGCTTTTTTTTAAAATAGACTCCCTTTATATTTTAGAAATCCTTCCCAGTAGAAGCCAAATTATCTAATAATTTTCATCACTGCAACTCCATTGACTTTAAGGGAGCTGTTCAGTGTATACATGTAAATGAGTGAGATCAGAACGAGATCCTCTAATTATCTTTTGAGTTATTGTTGTTTCAAAATAATATGTCCTTTGGGATATAATCTAAGATAAAACAATTATCTCTGTGTAAGACTTCCCCTTCCCCAAAGCTTGCACTTGGGACAGGAATACAGGAGTAGGGGATAAGGAGGGGAGGTGGTGTTTCGCCATGCTCCTTGCATTTTTGTTGGGTTTTTTTAGCTAAAGAAATGACAAAGGAACTCTAAAAGCTCAAACAAGTATGAGTAGCCTCCATGAAACTCTCTGTAATTTTCCTTTTTTCTATGGCTCACTTTCTTCTTAGCATAACTTTAACTATCTATAAAGTCAAGCATCAAGCCGTTACAATAATAGAGGCAATAAAGATACTGAATGAATTCAGAGTGGATACTTACCAAATGAATTGGAAAATATAAACTTAATTTATCACCTGAAATCGCAGGTTCTTCATATTTTGAACTGATTTCTTTTTAGTGGACCGATACGTACAATAGGTAAAAGAAAAAAAAATCTGCAGAACTTTTCTATTGATCTTCAAAAGATTAGAACCTTATTATGCAAGTGCAATAGGGACAAAATTTTACAAGGATAAAGTAATAAGAGTCTACAGAATTGAAATGGGTTTCTACAGAAGTAATTCTGAAAACAGAGTGTAAAATAATGATCTATATCTACTGGGTTTCATTAGCCTGTTATAGGACTTTTCCATACTGGCAATCACGCTCTAGGACAGAATACAACATAAAAGGCAATCTGCTTTATCTCTTGTCATTGTCAGATTTTCAAACCAGAGTGACTGAATCAGCTCTCCTTTTTCTTTCTGTGTGTAGCAACAAGAGAAAGGGAAAAAAGAAAACACTGTTTTCACCCAGTGCTACATAGCTAGCATTGCTCACTCATTTGCAAGTAATAGCTGATTACACCCTGAGCTGTGATCAGACCAGTTGGCTTTCACAACTGAACACTGGAGAGGACAGAAGAGTCAAAATAAAGCAACAGTCAACCAACCAGAGAAAAATTTAATCTAAAAAACAGAAGAGCAAATATCTGAAAAAAATGCTGAAGAAGTGGAAGAAACATAATGCTTCCATAAAACTACCTGGTTTGCTAATATAGAATGGAGTCTACCATATCCCTGGAAGCCACAGATAAGATATGCTGTGGTTACATTAACAATATGTCTTAGTGTAACGGGGGAAGAACTGACCCAACTGAGAGAAAGCTGCTTCCACTAGATCCTAGGAGGACTTCAGTAACCCCATGGGATCAAGCAGTGCTTGAGCATGAGCTCTTGGTTCATTTGGCAACAATGGTAAAAGAGAACAGTGAGGCCAGTGATTGACCTGATGGACTAAAGTTTATTAATGTTAACTGGAGTTTTTCCACTGATTTCATTCAGCTTCAGACACAAGCTCAGTCAGCATCTAATTTTAAAATAATCGAGTCTTGTTGGCAGATGTTAGTCTATAAAACTGATTATCTAGCAATAGTTTTTCCCACTTTCTAAGAAACAGAAATAATTCTATTTCCAGCTAATCACTGGTAAATAAGAGACGAGAATATTTCAATATAGCAGAATATGTTTATCTTTCCCTTTTTTTCTTTTTACCAACTAAAAGACAGATAAGTACAATTTGAAAGCTATGAACTGAACTGAAGAAAGTCTATTTGAATTCAGAAAAGCAATACATCAGAACCTTTTACTAACACAGAGAGATTCTCTATTAAAGACATGCTAAACATGATAAAGGTTTTGAAATTATTGATAATGCAGCAAATTAGATATGTCTGTCTACGAAGCTAGTAATGTTTTGAGAAACACTAGTGTTAAAAGAGTAGAAAATTATGTTTATGATACATCTATATGGCTTCTGATGTTAGGAAACAAATATAATATTTTTATGATCCATTCCACATAAAGGACCTATACATACTAATAAATTAAAAAGTGGCAGGGCACTGGAAATGGAGCTAAAAGCCGATTGTCTATATTATTAAGCTGTTAAACGGTCCTTGGCCTACCTTTTGCCTGGACCAACTAGTGCTTCCCCTAAAAATTCCCAGAGAAGATTTGGAAGTTGTCATATATGATTTAGAATTAATTCAGATCCCACCTATCTTTCCTCGTGACAGGACAGGGGCTACGAAGCACCTCTCAGTGCACAGTCATGCTGGACAACCAATTGCAAGTTGAGTTGAAAGCAAGTCAAAAGATGTACCGATGGTTCAGCCAGGAAGGCAATGTCTTCAACTTCACCCAATGACAGTGAGAAATACTGATAATTAACATTTGTGTCCTGTTGAAGAGTATCTGATAGTAGTTATTAAGGTTTTAAAAAACTAGGCTTTCTTAGGTACACAATTCCCAGAAAACTACCCAGTTTGTCTTTGGTATAATTTGATCATTATCCAGGTTTCCTGTATTATAAAGATAATATTTTTATGCTGTTCTTCAGGGTCATATTGCTGACAGAACTTATTAGTTTGACAGACTGTTTTATGAAAAAAAAAACAAAAACAGTGAAGTTGATTCTGCCTATAACTCCTAGTGATTTTTGTGTCTGACAGCAGGAAGCATTTGTCACTAACCCGACCCTTATGCAGAGCAGGAGCAGCTGAGGCCCAGAGGGGTTAGACAGCAGTTCGGCAGGAGATCCCAGAATAGACCATAGAGCTGCATTTCTAGTAGTAAACAAAAAAGTCTAAGGACCCCTCTCTGGCACTGAGGCCAGAAACTGGTTGTCTGGTCTCCTGATGCCCATTCTGATTACAAGAAAGTTCACATTTATCTAAATACTGAGGTGTGTTTGACTAGGTTCTTGCACAGGACTAAGTATAATATTTTGGGTAGGCTACAGTTTTTAGGAGTGCTAAAATGTCAGACCTATGAAAAAAAAATTGTTAGAAAATTCCTACCCTCTCTGATATACTAATTCTTCACCAAGGATTTTTTTTCCCAAGAAACTGTAAACGTATCTGACAATGAGAAACCATGTTATTGATATAGACAATTATGGGGAGCACCTGGCATTTTGTATGCCAATGCAAAGGTTGGGAGGAATGTTTTTTGCATCTAGACTGTCTATGATTTATTTGCTGACAAATAAAACCTGAAGTTTATAATCTTCAATGGACAGTGTTGTAGATGTAGCTCTGCAAGTATTCAGTCCATGCTTTCATTTTCACTGATTTAAAACTGCTGTTTTAAAATAACTTACTGTGTGATGAAAACAGCATATGCAATTTATGCTAAATAGAACTGGAAGAAACCTAGCTTTACTGAAAAAAAGTGCTTCTTGAATCAGAAATGAGCATTTAAAGAACTGTCAGAGATGTGTACAAAATGATTTATATTCCCAGGTAATGTGGCCTTCGGAAGCACCATTCATGTATTTATTTGGGGCATTCAGAGTGTTTTTAAACTGGTGTACTTTGAACTGCTTACTCAGTTTTCAACATTAACAGGAATTATACAGTTAACTCCTCTCAGTACATACCACACTAAATAATCATCTCCAATCCCTTCAGAGATGCTAAATTATATTTTAATCTTCCATGAACAAAATTTAGTTTTTTCTTTCAAAGAAGCATGTGCACATTTTTTTAGAAAAAGAAGACTAAAATTAATCCCAAAGAATATGTTTATATGCCTTTCCTTAAAATTTTGACTATTAAATTTGGGTTGTAGTTGGAAAACTGAAATGACAACAAAGGCTCTTTGGCAAAGGACCTGAAGTGGGGAATAAGGGCTTTGCAGTCAATGCACCATCAGCCCTTTTCATCTGTACTACATTGTCTACTGACGAAGAGCATTGGTTTCACTTTGATTAAAAGCAGATGCTTAAGGCAGATGTTGGGAGTTCAAAAGAATAGAGCTCACACTTATGAAATGCTTCCCTGTGAGGTACTCAGGACTATGAAAACAGGTACAGACTGTCCTGAGGCTTGAATTTCAGATATTTTAGGTAGCAGGGAAAAAAAATAGAGCATTCACCTAATACAATACTTCCCTATAGATAGAAGCAGTTTTCTTGGTTCTAAGACTTCTCGATGGTACACTCTGATTATATTGGCCCTCTGATAACTGTTCAGAAAACACCAAGTCTGCTCTGCATTAGTACTGTACCCAGTCATCCCTGCAACCCTGCAGTGCCCATGGGAGGAGATGGGATGGGCAGGATGACAGACACTTGCTGCCAGGCAGGAGAAGGGGAAAAGAGCTGGATGCTGTAACCTGAGGCCATTTGTCCTAGCTGTATTTTTGGTATTTAATAGCATGTGTTGATTTTTTTTAAGTAGCTACTCATTTATACTAAAAAAGTTCACTATTTTAAAGGGGAGTGCATAAGGAAATTAAATTGTTAAAAAAGGGGATCAAAGCCTCAGTATCATGATTGTGAGGGTGCCCACAGCCCTTGCTGTCTCTGCCCAGCTTATTGGGGCCCCCCCCTACCTGTCCATAGCACAGGACCCCATTTCATCTCCCCAGGTCTCACCTAATATTGCCCACAGCCCAGGAACACATCAGCTCCCTGGATCCATCAGCCCCTGCCCTAGCAATGCCACAGCAGGGCCAGTCTCAAGCTCCCCACAGCCCTTTCCTGTCCAGCCATGGCCCATGGCCCATGGCTTGTCCTGGCCTGCCCCAGTTGTGCTGCTCCTGGCTGGGACCACATCCCAACAGCCCTGAGATCCTCTGGCCCCATCCCATAGCCTTCAGGGAGACACTACAAGACCCTGACCACCAGTGCAGGAGCACTGACTACACTCAACTAAGTGACTCGGAGGCCACTGGGCAGAGCCTGGCCACTTCCATATTATTAAATTCTTTCAGACTTGGAAGCAAGATGAGCACATACAAAATGCCCCTTCAGGAGTGGTCCTTGGCCCACTCTGCCTTCCAGACTTTTTCTGGTAAGGTTGGCCATGGTCTTCCAGCTGTGCAGGCATCACCAACTTCAAAGATGGGATCTCTTATCAGACATGTTTTTAAAAACTCTGAAATTTTAGTACTGTCATATTTCAGATCTTGTGGGCTTTAAAAGTAAATGACAGTTGCATGCCTGGATAGATTCCCCACTGGAAGAGCACTATGTTTTTTATAAACATGAACACTTGAAATGCTCCAAAGTCTTTGCAAGCAAACTTGTCTGGCATTAGTTGACAATGCATGTGTTTTCCATTTGCAAATAAATTTCTGAGTGTCCCACAGGAGTTATGAAGGATACAGAGGAACAAATATTTCTTTTCCTACAATATTTTACCTCATCTTAGAACAAAAAATTTGTATAAAGTGAGTGATTTTAGTTGTTTCTATAAATATAATTATATTGTACTTTATAAAACCTTTTATCCTCTTTGGGAACAGCATAATCTGTTATGTGTTATATTGAAAACACATGAAGAGTGTTCTCAGTAGACAAGCTGAATGAAAAACGCTTTTTGTTACTCAGCATAGTTTATATGTAAGGAAGAGGAGGAAACCTGAAGGCAAGAGGAAAGGACACGGAAAGCTTCATATTCTTAGTATTTATGCACTGCCAATGCAGCAGCTCAAACTTGGTATAGGTGTATAGTGGTCTACTGAGTTGGACAGTCAGGATTAATTTTAAAAGGGATTCTTGACATTTTAGCTTCATAGATTTTTTCCCTTGCTATGAGTCTGTAGACCTCTCCAAGGATCCTTTACAATTCAGACCTATCTCATGGGATAGCAATCTAGAGAAAATGTACACCACAACAAGGGTACATGAGAACCTGACTGCCATCCAGCTCAGATAAGATGGCAGGAAGACAAGTTGGGAGAAATTGATGACAGAGATGGCAGAAGCAGCCTCAACATCTCTATGGACAGAGCAAAGTCTTTCACAGGTAAAAATGTTCACAACATGGAGCAGTACCCAGGTGCTGTATGATGACAATTCACACTAGCAGCTCAATCTGGTACTATCAACACTGTTGACTGGCAAGCTGAATTTCCTTATTAGGTACAGAGATTGTGACTGGTCTTTGAATAAGTTATTGAAATATATTTGTTATGAAGCTACCCTATGAAACTCTTTAGGGTTGGTATTTGCATAAAAAGTAATAACTTGATCACAGGGATAGTGTCTTGCTAGCAGATGTTTTGCAAGTGGCACCTAGACAGACTTTTCAGACAAATAATACATTTTCTGCAAGATACTTTTGTTAGATATCACTCTTAGATGTAACTTATGTGATGATAATAAGGATACATGAATACATTTGAAATGAGACATTTTGCCAGTAGCTTCTCTGTGAAAGTAAATTTCCTTCACTTGATTACCCACAGAAACCCAGTAGAGTAGTTTTTAATTTAATTTAATAAAAAATGAAACAGCATAAGGATGAGGAACCACAGATTTTTTTAAACATGTAAGCAAACAGAGAAGGCAGTCAAATGTTTACAGAAGCAAGGAAATATCTTTTGAAGACATTATATCAAGAGCTCAAACTGAATGTGTAATGCGTATCAAAAAGGATTTTAAAAGAACAACAAAAAAGAAAAAGTGGTAAACAACAGACAAGCGGCAGTTATGAAAAAATTCTTCAAAAAAGTCAATATTGTACTAAAATTAAAAGGAAAAAAGAAAAAATGAACTTTGATGAATTAAATGCAAAACTTTTGTAATATAGGCCAAACTAGATCCTTAGAATCAACTTCTTAAAGGCATAACATTATTAATCAAAAGGGATTAATTAGAAAGCAAACATACCAGAAACTAGAAGCCTGTCAGAGTCTGCAGGGTTAATAGATGGTCAAGATGTGAAAGGTTTACTCAGGAAAGGTAAGACTGTAAGAGCAGAGCTAAATTAATTCATTGCATTCCTGCTATGAGGAATATGAACAAGCTTCCACCCTGGAGCTGCTATTTCTGGGGGATGTCTCAGAGTAGCTCATCTCAAGCAGAAGCAGCAGACAAAGTAGCTTTAGAAAAACATTCATTAAATAGTGATAAGTCACAGGACCAAGATAACAGTCATCCAAGATCTTTAAAAGGACTGAAATATTACAGTTCCCAGGTATTAAATGTTGTATACAATCTATCAATTCAATTACCACCTGTATAAAATACAAAATGTTCTGTTCTTAAACATGGACTCACATAGATTATAGCCCAGTAACCCTAATTTCTATACTTGCAAAACGGAAAAAAATCTGTCATAAAAGTAGATGTAGTAGGCATGTAGCTAAATAACACACCAGGGAAGAGTCAGTATGTTACTTACAATTTGTTGCTTCAAAAGCTGCTTGTGCTCTTTGAGGAAGCAAAGAGGCATATACATGAGATCAGGTTAATAGAGTGGACTTCAGTTTCCAGCAGCGTCTCACATGATTGCTCACCAAAGACTTAGAGAAATTAGGCTATCACAGGTTAAGAAAAAAGTAAGTCCCTTTACAAATTTAAAAGATAAGCAGAGATAATATGTTATTTTAAAAATGGGAAGCAAAGAACAAGGAGTAAGCAGGCAGATTTTCCAAAGTGAAAGAGGTAAAAATGCCAATGAAAAAGACTGCTAAAATTAAGCAAGTGTAAACAATGTACATCCTGTACAGTACACACATCATAACAGATTCTCAATTAGGTATTACCACTCCTCCAAAAAAGATCCTGAGGTCAATTTTTGCTTTGAGTAATTTTCTGGGGGAGAAAATGAAAAATCAATGCCTAACATGAACCATAAAGACAAATGGAACACTAAAAACTATTAGGATACACAACAAAACAAGAAACTACACTATGTTATGGCATAAGTCTTAATAAAGTAAGTGCGCATGAAGCTTCTGTCTAAAAATCTGTACTAGAAAAGATACAGTAGAGATCAACAGGAATAACAGAGGTGAAGAACAATTATCATAGAAGTACATTATATAAACTAGGGCTTCCCAGTTTGGTAAAAAGAGGGAAAAGATTTGAAAGCAGTCTGAATTAAGAGTCGCATAGAGAAGGTAAGTAGGTAATCTTTATTCATTGCTTCTCATAACAGAAGAACTAGGAGGGATCAAAACAAAAATAAGTAGTTTTTTTCAATCCATAACTATAGGTTGCTGAAGATGCAAAAAAGCATAAAATCAAAAAGTAACTAAAAATTATATAGTTACTCTCTGCCCATCAAGGCTTACTTTACAGAAAAATCTTGCTATGAGCTCAGGAAGTCCCTGCAACACATGTTACTTAAAGCTGAAGGGACATATTGGTAAAAGTATCCTACAATGCTTCTCCTGCCTCTTGTACACTTCCTTCCACATGTAGAACAGATCTTTTCAGAGATCTGTAGCGGGCTCCTTGCACCCAAAGCTCAAATGAAATACATTATTGCATACCCTAGTAGGATAGTTTTCTCCCCTTGATGGACAGATAGCCCATTTACATGGATTGTCATTTCCACACTAGTGACCAAAGATTTAACAGAAATGCTTGCTTCTAATTTCAGAAATACTCATTTTAAAAATTAAAAATGTCCCTTGAAGCTTTATATTGTAAACCACCCTCAAATAGTCCTTTTTATTTTCCTATACTTTCCTCACCTCTTCTTCAAATAAAAATAAGGGGAAAAAATTCTAAGCTAACAATTTGCTCAGCTAACATTGTTAGGAGAGTTGTTTCGACATTTCTGCAATGACATAATTGACAGGAAGGATCTAAGATGTAACCAGAAGCTGTCAATTTAATGAACTAGCAAATAGGAAGTGTGCTCAATAAAAGGATCTCACAGAATGTCACATTTTATAGCCATGGCTTTTTACTTTTGGAGATAGAGATAAGTAAAGTTAAAGAGAGTCGATATATCTAGTCCTGAACTCATCCTGCTGTTACTGAACACAGGAAAATAGTCACAGTTCAGTGAAAACAACAGCTTCCACCCCATAGTCTGAATTTTTGTGAGGTGACACCAAAAGGCAAAGCCTGTTGGAAAAGATTATTAGAATGGCACTAAACAATCTTTGTATCGTCTAATCGTATAATATTACATCAAAGAAACAGTCTGTGATCTAAAATGATGCAGCCATAAAATGGTCCGGCAGACCACCTCCTTCACGTGAAATTGCCTCATGTCTTAAGTTACCAAGACTTTCCTCACATTATCAGTATGACTGTAAATTAAACTGGTGAGAAAGTCTGCCCAGCACAGAAAAAGGGAAGACTTAAAGTGTGAACAATACTTTTGCCATCAACAGATACTCTCGGAATTGTGAGAATATGCATCAGGAGTTCCTCAGATGTCATCTGTGAAATATTGTCATTTATCTAGAGCTGTGCACATCTAAGGTAATTCTAGGTGTACTTTTTAAGGCAGGATTTCTCTGAAAGTACAAAGCATCAGAATGGCAGAACAACAAAAGCTGAGCTGCATAGTTTTGCATTTTATTGACTGCAAGGAGTCACATAGAAAATAGCTACACATGCCATGATGAAATCTTTTTATTTTATCATTATTTAAAGATGAGCTTGCAAATCGTGGGTTAAAGCTGTGAGCAAGTGGACCGTGCCTTAATTTATTGCTTTTAATTTCCTATGGGGTAAGTTCATTACCAGGTTCCTGTGGATAAGTTTGTTATTTGACACTTCACCTATCACCCTCCATGAGGCTTTGTGAGGCTGCAGACCTGAGATCATACTGTCTGTGGGCTTTGCCTTGTACACAGTGGGAGCAAGCACCATCCTCATGACAGCAACCCTGGCTTCTCTAGTGTGTGTTAATTACATTTCCTCTTGATCATTGGGTGGGAAGAATCTGTGTGCTTGTATGTTTTATTACTTGGTCTGTCCTATCAGCACATTCTTGCTGAATTAAGCCTTTTGCTATGACAGAATGAAAAGGCTAAAGAAAGCATGAGTTATGAAAAGCAAACAAATTCATTTGTTTGCAGCTTCATGTAGACTATGAGTTTGGAGGCAGTGGACATTGCCTTACATTCTCCCCTAAATTTCCATAGCTTATTCACATCCACATGTGGATTGGTGCCATGGGCCTCCAGGTCTTCTGGATGTTTGCTTGGGGACTGAGCTTGTTTGTTTCAATCAGTACTGCCATTTGACACATAGATCTCAGTCCAAGATAAGGTGACAGTTTCTAAAGATGATGCAGAGAGGACATTCTTCGTTAATGTTTTATTTCCTGAGATAAAAGATGAGATATTTTGTTTTACTTGTAACAGCAGTTTTTGCCAGTTAATAACAATAAAAATATATTTACAGCTAATACCCTTTTTTACTGGCCTTCAAACTGATTCCAGGGCTGTTCCTGACGAGCTTTTTGACTTCTCCTGACTCCGACTGAGTTTTCATAATTATTTCGTCCAACTTAATTCCTCTGTCCTTGGCTCTACCAAGTCACCTAAAGCTCTCTGGCAGGCTAGTTCTGCAATATTTACATTCTATTTTGGAAACTGGGGTCAACTATTTGGAGAAAAGAAGGTTATTGACTGCATAAAACTGGCCATTTGACCTGAGTGGGAAGTGATGCATTCAAGGTTAGACGAGTTTTACACTAATTTTGTCAATATAGATTTCACTCTCTTTTTGCATAAAAAGGAGCTTAATGAAGAAGTATTATAGGATAGGTTTGTTATTTGTGGGTAATCTTAATGCTACAATTTAAGCTTAGATTACAACTGTTTGGTAGGGACAAGTAAAAACATAGGAATTACCAGAGCAGATGAGATTAGTGATCCTCACAGTTGACTCTTCTTTCACTGAGAACACCTGCTTTACAGATCTAGTAAGCAAAGGGTGATATACAGGAGCACATGTAGAAATCTTACTTATGCTCTTAGTCAGAGTGGAGGAGTACAATAATCTTCCACTGCAGTGGTGTTGGCTGCTTGACCTGCCACTTTCAAGAATGATTTAGAATAATAATTTTCAAACACAAAAACCCAGACAACTTCATGCTGCTCTTCTGAGTGAGACTGATCAGACACTTATGTCCAGAGAATATGTGACATCACAAGCCACAGACTTTGGCAAATAATTGCCAGAACACATGCACCTATTGACTTTTTTTTTGAGGCTTTATGTTATTTGGCACAGGTGTGACACATGATCTTATGGGAGACCTATATCTTTTTGGAACAGCAGGACATCCACTAAAAGGTCATTTGTCACCTACATTTAGGTAGATACATGTCTCCTTTTGCTGACAGAGGAACATTATTGGTTTAGTTGGGTTAGTATCCCTGTTCTTATGTTAAATGTCGATACCACCACACATCATTCCAGCGTAAATCTGCTCTTGTTAAAAACTGGCCATAGGTTTGGCACTATAAGTCCCCTCTCTGGCAGAGCACTTAAGTACTTACTTAATCATAAACACAGAAAGTCACAAACCTATAAGTCTCAGGCTTACAGACTGAAAATTAAGCCTGATTTTAATCATCTACTTAAGTGTTCTGCTGAATTATTACATGTCTTTCATTTCACATGTTGAAGTCCAACATATATCTGTAAAAATTGATCTTTTTAGAAAGAAAAAACCTATATTCTTCCTATATTTCAATTTTCTACATGTCTCTTCAGAGTTCATAACTTAGTTATGAAAAAACATCTTAAGAGAAGGTAATAGTCAATGGAAATTCTAGTGCTGAGAGCATTAAACATTTGTGTTTTCAATGGAAAAACAGTAAGACTCAGCAGTTATGCCTTGATCTTGAGTTTTAAGGTCAACCCTGGTCATGAATAATCTTTTAGTGGTCTTTAGGTCAGTTTAACATTCTTGTCAAATTGAACATCACAAAAACAAAAATTTAAAGGGAAGGGTGTAAATCCACAAAGGACGAAACCAAGGAAAATGTTTGCAATAACCTTTGTAGAAGTGAAACTGCCCAGCACTGGGAACAGTTCTGCATGTTCTCCTATCATCACAGCAAGTCAGCAGAAAAAATAAATTACTATTAATACTAAAGCACTGATTTTCATAAACTTGTTGTATAGAGTTGTAGATTTGCATGTTTTTGAAAGTTTGGACTATTTTACTTTAAAGCAAGATGAATTAATAATTTTGTAGTCAAGCAAATTTATTTTTTATTATTCTAATGGAATTTATCTTTAATAACATCCCCTGAACTAAGCATCTGACAGTTTTCTCATTGTAAAGGTAACATTCACATTATCAAATGAACATATACTTGAGTCCCTACTAAAGAACAAACAAGGAGGAGCTTTGGAAGGTGTTGAAACTGAGTGGCTAATGGACTCCACTGGGCAAAGGGACAGGTCTTCCTGAGAGGACTGTTTATCATTTGGCTGTGGATTAAACAGATGCCCTAGGAAGTGTTTTTGCAATGAAGTTCATGTTACTCCATCGTGTTAATATTTCAGGGTAATGGCTGTCCACATTTGAATTCGTGGAAATTAACATGTTCTGACCTTGCCATCTTGAGAATAAGGTCACTTTCAGCAGGTATTTAATAAAACAAAACAATGTTCTTTTTTCCATCTTTATTTAAATAAACCTTGTCAGGAAAGGATTGATAACAAAGAACGTATCTATGAATGTTTAACAGTTAATGGAAAGCAAATTTAAGAGTCCCTCTGTGATAATACTGAAGTTACTGGGAATGTAAGAACAAAATGTTAATTTTAAAGCCATGGAGCCAATGTACATATGTAGTGATTTATATGACTTAATTGTATCCGTATCTATGTATTGGAGGAACAATGTGCAACACATGTAGATACACAACGCATGATTTCATTTTCGTGTGTTTAAATACATGGTCACAGTATTGCATCTACTATTTCCATTTGCCAAACTCCAAAAGTACAGATCAAAGCAAACTATGGTGATTGATTGCATATTTCAGTAATCATTCCATATGTCATAAGATATCCAAATGCTTCATTATTTAAATTCTAAATATCTGCAGTGGATGGAAATACAGTCATTATTACCCCTTAAGTCCCTACAATTTCAAAACCCAAGTAATTTCTGAGTAATTTGAGTATCTCAAAAAGCATTTAGAACATATCTTAGTACCTTATTTTCACTCTGAAATAATGAAAAGCAGTTAAACTGGCATTTACCAAATTTATGCCGCAAAAATGTATCTCTTTACATATGCACTATCATGTCAAGTATCAACCTCAGGAATAACTTTGAGGGTCAGAAATAGTTTAAGTTCAACAAGAATGAAAGGGTCAGACCACAGTCTCAGCTTTACATTAAAACAAGCAAACAAAATAGGCAATTGAATAAATTTGAGGGATGATGGGTGTAGCATGAAATGCAATGGATGTAAGTTTATTGATTATTCCAGAAACTTTGAAGAAGAAATAATTTCTCATGAATTAGGTTCTTTCACCAAATGGATGATACAATTTTAAAATTTCACCTAACTTCACAAGTCATCCTTGAAAATAATTTACCATGGTAGGACAGATGGTGTCCTGAATACAGTAGGTAGAAGGAAATGTGCTGTTCATGGAAGAAAAGTCCTGTGTTCAGATCTGCAAATGATTAAAATTTGAGATCAACAAGGATTTTTGTGTGATGATAAAGACTTGTCCATGAACACAGAATTGTTGGATAAGAGCCTGTGTTCTAGCTCTTGACACTAAGATTTTGCAATAACTTTGAGATGTATACAAGGTTATTAGAAGGGGTTGTGTTTGTTATTAGTAGTTTTTGCTCTAATGATTCTTCACTGGCTCTGCAAAACTTAAAGGAAACTTTACTAGATTATTTACAGCCTGATGAAATTCTGAATATTATTTCTGTCTTTGAAAAGTTAACATTGCCAATGGTGATTATATTTATTATTTTACATATCAAAATATTATTATCTGTTCTTATCTTTGAACTGTGAGAGGTCTCTACTCCCTCTTTGTCCTTGTTAAGTTCTTGGCAAAAAAACAATCCCCAAACCCCCTATCTTTCAGAACTTTTTAAACTTTCAGACCACTTGCTGGCTACACCATTCTAATTTAAAGTACCTTTCATTTAAAAATTAAATAAATAAATAAATAAAATTTAAAAATTGAGGCATTCTGTTTACCTTAAACACAGCTGGCAAATTCTTCCCTTTCTACCTCATTTAACCTCACCTAACTGTCATCTTGGAATATGTCTGCCCTATAAAGGAAAGTTTACTGAAATCAGATTACATCCAGTACAACACCTTAACCCAAGCAAAAGAAATCTACATAGAATGATACAACATCTTTGACTTGCAAAAACTTTACCTGCATTTTATTTTTAATATATTGGTTAAGATTTTCTCACTGGGGAGCTCAAAAGTGATGAAATTGAAGTTATGAGCCTAACTGAGAAAACAGAATCTAACATAAGAGCCTCAGAAAGACTAATTAAAACTTCTGTGCTCTCTTAGAGTGAGCAGGGACATGACCTAAATGCTGCTAAACCCTGTAGGATTTTTTTCTATGACATGAATGCTGGGTAGATCACATGCCTAAGCCCAAACTCCATAGACCTTATATAATTTTCCAGGCTCCGCTTCTTCACTGTGTGTCTAAATAATTATGATAAGCTGTCAGATATCTGGAATGTATTGTTCCATCATTACACTTGCAAAAGTCTAATAGGAATTTGAATTATTGTGTTTCTGGTGCTTCATATTTCCTACATACTCAAATAAGGACAGTAATTTAAAATCTGTTTTTTAACGATTGTTCTTAGGAGTCTAAAATTAGACACCGATGAATTTTTCACAGCAGGAACATACAAGCAAGCATAACAAACAATTGTATCACCATAAAAATGTCTCTTCATGCAAAACACCTCCAAAGCCAATTTAAGGCTCAGAATCTGTTCTGAAATGCACAAACCACAATCTGTATTGGCTTTTGGTGAAACTGCATGCATGCCTGCAAGAGCAAAAGATGGATTGTGTTTTTAACATGGAAAACAGGAAAATATGATCTAGACAATCTAAATTCTGCCTAGGGTAGACATAATAGACATTTTTGTTCCATGTCTGACCCAACAGAATTATCTACATATTTAGAGACTGAATTTTCAAATGGTTATCCAGGTGAACTTCTGGAACCTGCTAAATCTTCCTATGTCCCAAAGTTTTTGTAGGTTAACTTTATGTGTAACAAAAGTTTGTGTGTGGACGTGTGTGTGTGCGCACATGTGTATGTGCATGGGGATTTGAATTTATCCTGCAGATTGTATATTCAAATAATTGGGTTTTGACTTTTCAGAGGTGTTGCTTTGTAAATGGTTAGTCACAATAAGAGAAATGTATAATTTAAGACAAAGAACTTTTTTTCACCTTGGTATGAGAAAAAGTTGGAATTTGCTCACAGTTTATTTTTTGAGTGGTTTAAGAGGATGCTGTTTCACTGAAAGGACTTTCAGCTAAGTAGATATGAGAAACACGTAAGCTCTGCTGTTCAGGGCAAAGGGCAGCAATCGACTTGCAGAGGACAGAACAATGGCTTTTGCCAGTTGCACACTTGGGCATCCATGGGAGGAGCCTAAGAACACCCACGGGATAAAGTAAAGTGGGCAGGACAGTGTGTTTTCTGTCCAACCAATTCTTTGTACTACTAAATTTGGGCACTTGTCTAAGGGAATAAAGGGCTGAAGATTTGTATAAAACTTCCTGAGGAATCAGAGGACTGGCACATCTATTTGATGTGAACAAAGGCAGTAATATGAACCCTGCTCTCTTCATTCCCTGCTCTCATGTTATTAGATTCTTAAATTATATTTTCATTCAAGGTATGTATACATCATTAAGAATTGAGCCTTAAGCAAATCCAGCAATGGGCTAGATTGAATATCAACAGTTTCCAGAAATATCCCATGGAAAGTATAACACTGTACAACGTAAAATCTGTAGTTGAGGAGACAGGAGCGGAGATTTTCTTGGAGGTCTTCCTTGAAGAATTAAGACTGTGTTGAGAATGTGGGTCCTAAGTCATCTGATCACTCTCATGCCATAATCTGGTAGTGAAAAAAACCTCAGAACCACATGATGGGATTTAGTATGGATAAAATCTCAGATCTATTGTAAATCCTTCAGTAAGTTCCTAGAAACAGGTCAGTGCCATTAGGAGGGTTTGAACTTTTAAGAAAATTTGGGTACAAGAGACAAAGACTCTTGTCACATTTGGAATCTGCAAGCTATTAATTATCTAATATTGTCCTCTGTTGCTTACAGAATAAAACAATGAAAAATGAAGCCTACAGAATTAGGTAAGAGTAGAAAGAGAAAATGAAATGGTGAACCCTGGTATTTAGCGAGGAACTAAGGCCAGGAAATTGGGATTGAGAAGAAGACACAATAAATAGCTGGACTTTCACTAACTAAGTTAAAGATGGACAGAAATTTTCTGACAAAATATGTTATCAAGATAAATGTAATTTTCTGTGGAGACACACATATAGTTTTGACAAGGATGGGGTTTCTGTTCAGAGATGCCTGAGATCTAATACACAGCTATTAAGATGTTCACTAAGATACAGCAAACAGCAGTCCAGGTTTTTGTTGTGGTGTACTTGGAGCAAGGATTTGACTTTCAGTGACTCATAACAAATGTTTCCTGGTGGCTGGCATGGGTGGGCTCTTTCATTAACCCCCTGCTTTTCAGACTGGAACAAGGGCTCGAGCTTTGGTCTTTCAAAGCCTAATGAGGGCTAGAATCTGTTGCTGGGGCTTTTGAACATTGGTTAAGTAAATAACTGCTGGATGAGTGGGTGAATGAGCAAGCAACTCTGACATTGTGATTTGTTAATAGCACTTTTTTACTCACTCTAAAAATTAATGATCAATTGTATATACAGATTGAGATAAATAAAAGACACATTACAGTCATCTCCTCTCCCCTGTTCTGAAATACCTACCTGAGACATCGGTGCTCCAGTTTTTTGGATAAACCAGGATGAATAAAGTGTTGGTCATGGGTATTTCAGGTAAGTGCCTGTCCTGGTTTGAGTGAGAACAGAACTAATTCTGTTCAGTAATTTTACTTTTCAGCTCAGTTCTTCTAATTAACT
>WUAM01000038.1:3160761-3177885 GCA_024336885.1 Actenoides hombroni
GGGAGGGAGGGGGGTTAACAGAGAGCGTCTGTTATCGGTCTAAGGGGCTGCCCTGACCCTAAACCGTGACAGTGCCTTAAGGGATTATTTAATGAACAAAAAAATTGGAAAATCTTGGGTTTGTTCTGAAAAAACATGTGAATTTTTCTTTTTTACTTTGTAATTTTCACAGGAGAGGCAAACTAGTTCTGTGCTCAAGTCCATTCAATCACACAGTTTGATCTGTTCATTCTAATAAATGAAATGCAAGAGCAAACATAAGAGTAAATTAAAAACAGAGGATGCAAAAAAAAAAATACTTTCACATTTGCAATATGGTTAAGTAAATAAAGTATCTGTGCACATAATAACTGGAATGTGCAGTCAAAATTCCAGTGTGCTTTACTTTGAAAATCTATTCTTAAGCATGCTTTTAAGACACATCAGAAGGTTGATGTCCTGGTTGGAAAAGGTTTCTCAAGCATTTCTTAAAACTCACTTGAAATAATCAAGTCTGTGAAATGCATCTGGCAGTCTCACAGGTTTGGACTTTACTGTATGAAATCACTTGTCTGCTTAGACAAGCAGTGAAAGACAAACTATTGAACCATTTAACAACAGTATCTTGCTTAGCCTGATATCCATCAGCCTTTTTTCACCTTGAAGAGAAAGCTAATTGGCTGAACAAGATATTTTATTGGCTTTCCCTGTATCCAAGCCTTTCTTCCAGCCTAGAGATACCCTTTATGGCAGAAAGATATTTTCCTCTCATTTTTCAAACAGGGAAGGACCAAGTATGAGGGCCATTATATGCACTTCATTGAAACCAAATTTTAGAGCTGACAAGGAACTCTTCTTTATCATTAGTAGCATACATGGGGGAGGGTGGGCTAGCAGAGTATTTTGTCTTCTCCTAGAAGCACGTAAACTCAGCTGTTGAATTAATTTTGTCACATGTTAGCAGATGTTTAGTGCAGAAAAGAATTTGGCAGTAAGTACCACTCCACAGTCAACGGAAACTGAAAGCCAAGCCGTGAAAAAGTAGCTCCAAAAGTAGTTTTTAGTGTCTGATTGCAGGAAAGAGGTACACCCTTCTTCTTTATACTTTTACCTTTCCAACTCTTTTTAACCTTCCTGGCAAGAGGCAACAAGGTCTCATATTAATGGCACAGAGTTGGGTGATAGCATCATCCAGTGTGTTCTATGAATTGGAGTAAATGAGTGATTTATTTGAAAAGGTTATTGGTGGACATTTACAAATGTTTGGTCCCTCAGAACTGCATTAGAAAAGAAGTTCTGCTCCAAATACACTTTCTTGTAAACTTCAGCTATTTAAATACAGATACGTCTTCCTTGTTTCTACCTGAGTTTAATAAATAAAATAAAAGAAGAGCTTTTCTCACATGGAAAATTCTGTTCTGTTGTCAATATGCATCCATCTCTACAATCTTTGCATTACATACCTGTCTGCTAAGGAAAGCTCTGACAGATGTCACTGACATGCTACAAGAAGTTTCTATACACAGTACTACTGCTAGGTTGATTTGTCTGTCAGATGGGTTTCTGAAATCCTAGCAGGCTTCCTGGGTGAAAATCAGGACAATGTTCATCAACTTTATGTTAGCTGAAGTATTGATCAGAAAATACTAGAGCATATTCCTGATGTGTGTCTTGATAGAGTGTTCAGGCCCTATGAGAAGCAGAGCTGGTTCTAGAGACAGGTTTTCATTTCTTCTTTATATTATTATACCTTTTAACATTGCCTAGATTATAAAGCAACAGTAACAGCAGCTGACAGAGCTTTGCTCATGCACTCAAGTGTTGCAAACTTTTTTTTCATCTTCGCCTCTACTCTTTTACTAACTCTCTTAACCACCAGCTAAATCTGTTAAATAAACTATGTCTCAATGGGATTTAAAGGAAAAGTCTTGATAATGTATCAAGCTTTCCTGGAAAAGGGATGATTCTGCCTGAAGGTATACACACAGTGCTTGGATGATGAAGATTTTTCATCCCTCCCTATAAAAGTAAACATTCAAAAAGGTCTAGTTGTATTTCCATTTCTCTTTCTACCCAGTAGGAGTATAAGAAAGCAGTGTTTCTATGTGGGATGTTTGTCTTAAGCCAAGTGTTCAAGTTGGCTCAAATGTACATTGCGTAACACATGTCAGAGGGATGCTTCAAGTTAAACACATTATCTGGTTGGATACAGAGTCAGTTTTGCACAAACATGTGCTAAATTAGGTCTGGGGTCTTGCCCCTATAATCTCTCTTATACGCTGGCTCTAAGGGAGACCAGAATACAACTTACCTTTCAAGGCAAAGTGCCCCAAAATAACAGCCTTTTTAGGCAGGGCTGAGAATTCTACAAAAGATGAAGTGCAAGACCTGGGTTCATCCTGGTGCTCCCAGTACTGCTTTACTCCAGCCCCCACCCCCACCCCCCCATGCTCCCCACAGTTCAGCACCTCTTCTCTACCTCTACTGACCTACCACTAACTTATTATACAAGAGCTTTTTGTTTTACTGTAACTTCCAACACCAACATGAAGAATCTTGCTTTTATTAAAAATGTGCTTTTATTTCTATTTTCTGTTCAAAACAAGCTTTTTGGCATGAAGAGAAAAATCTGTCTCATCAAAGGAGAGCTGAGTATAATACAAGCCATTCTCATAACAATGGGGGGAGGCAGAAGGTGGTGTTTAGATATGCTTGTAACTTATTTGCTTTGTGTGCCACACATTCCTGTGGTTGACGGGATGCCAGCAGTAGACATAACATTACCTATGAAATGAGGGGCTGCCTTTCATCTTGAGATCAGAAAAGCAGGGCTCACACTTTAGGCAGTTTTCAAAAGGCTTTTACTTTGTGCATGAAGTGCAACTCTACCAGTTCTTCCACGGTGATAAAAAATTGCTGACCAGTGTGAGAGAGGACTGGGACTTAGGAAGCATGTTACAAGACTATGTATAGAATTGTTTGCATGGTTTCCAGGAGAATATTTTTTCCACCCAAAGTCTATATGTCAGAAGTCCACTCATTCTGGGAAGCAACACTGATTTAAAACACTTGCTTCATAAGAAAAACTGAAAAACAGTTTTGATAAGGTTGAAATCCTGATGTAGGACTCACTGGAATAATATTTTATATTATAGCATTTACAATGAAAGATACAGAAATCAGAGTCAATACTATTTATTTGCTGGAAGCTTCCTATTTATTTAAATTTATTTAAGCCATTGCCACATGCTCCCCAAAGTGCTAGCTCAGACTTCTTATAGATTCTCATAAGAAGTTAGGTCCAGTCTACATATGACTGACATTAATTTAATGATCTCAAAGAAAAGGTCCCTTCAGATGTCTGTGATACATTGGCCATGCACAGTAAGAAAATGGGGTTGTTGTTGCCTCCTGACAATATAATCCAAAGAGATGGAAATCTGATATGAACTAGAAATGTGTTTCTGTCTTTTCAAATGTAAGAAAAACTATGCTGGAGAATATGATGAGATATGATAAATGGTGATAGGAAGCTTGTTTAAAGGAGAATTTATAAACATACAGGTATGACTAAAATTGTTTTCAAAGTTTTGTCTTTCAGTAAATTCAAAAAGCTCTGTAGGTAAGACTACCATGACAAACATAAATATAGTATTTTTTAATAGACTTTATATAGCCCTTATTAGGGACATAAATTGTGCCAGTTGCAGGTAAGAAGGAAAGGCTCTGGGGTCAGAGGTATTAACTTGGAAGACTCTGAGGTCTTCTTAGATAGTAGCTAAGATCCTGTGCTTCAAGGAGCAATCACAATTTCCTGCTGGCTTAAGCCAAGACATTTCTAAACTCTGAGTAATTGTTAGGGGTATTTATTTGCAGAATCACAAGGAAAAAATCACAACTCAACAGTCCTTGCAGAAATCAGAATGAGTTTATTTGACAAAAGGGAAAAGGGAGCTCATAGATGATAGAGTGTTTCTTTGCCCTTGTATCTTGAAAATTTGTGCCACTTCTAAAATGATGACACATCTTATCTTCTAAAACCAGACTTGTGACACTGTTTGGAGAAGGAAGTTGTTTTTCTCATATAGCATCTCCCATAGTGTGCTAACCTCTGATCACAGCAACCAGGATCTTTCTTTTTAATTTCCAGTGAGACTTGCAAGACAAATGAAATATTGCTGACTTCAGCAAAAAAGGTGTCCTTGTTTGAGTTGGAACAGAAATAATTCTATTCAGTGATTTTACATTTCAGCTCAGTTTCTTCTAAGTAACTGCACTTTTTGAAGTTAACAGTATATTTTTTGCAGACAGTGACTGCTTCCATCAGTGATAACGCTCAATGTTTATAGTTACTACTATGAACTGGTGTGCAGAAAGGCTTTCACTTATACTTGCTCCTGTGAAGACCAAGGTCACTGCTAAATCCTGTGTACCATGTTGGGAGTGTAGAAAGTAAGAGGCTGCACCTGCAGGAAGGAGTGGACAGGAGACCCTAAACTGATGAAGGAGGAATTCCATCCCATATATGTCATATTCAGTATAAATCTGAGGGATCATGATGGTAAGCTTTCTTCTTCAATGGCTAGTGTCTGAGGAGGACTCCATCCATTCTGCCCTCAACCCTGATCTGTGTGTTCCTGCATCCAATTCCAGAATTCAGCTCCTGAATCTGGTTCCTGTCTGTCACTGAGTCTGGGACTTGCCCAGCACCTGTTCCACAACATCAGTCATGATGGTGATGTAATTGAGATCAGGGGAGTTGGGTTCAATATTGGTTTTGTATATATTTATATATGTATTTCATTTTATTGTTATTATTTTCATTAAAGATGTTTTAGCTTTCATTTCCAATCTGTAAATCTCTTTCTTTTATTTCTTTTCTCTTCCCCTTTGGGAAGGCAGAGGGTGGTTAACGCAGAGTGTCTGCCATTCATCTAGTGCCCAGCCTAGCTCTAATCCTTGACAAAAGGTGTCTGGAATGTTGATGTACTGTCTTCTGAACAATTATGGGAAAATACTTAGAGGAAAATGCTTCTACCTTCTTGAGAGTTCAAAAAATGCAATGTGAAGTTCCTGAAATCTCTGTGAGAATTGATATTAATTACCATTTTTGGTTTGGGGCAACTGACTTAGAGTAGTTTTCATTCAGTTTGTATTATTTTTGGTAAAAAGCCTAAAGGAAACTACTCAGTACTGAGAATACAGGATGCTGACCAGAGGCATAACTTCTCACAAAAGGTTTAATCATGGATTGATACGGAGTTGTAATGGATAGACCATTGTACGCATACACTTGTATCAAGTGCTATTGGAAATGTTATACTGCTTTTCTCGTCAGTGTGTCACCAGCTTTTGTCAGTGTGCAGTCCTTGCCAGAGGACAGCTTCATCTTTGCAGGAAATGCATCATGCAGATGACTAACAGGTTCCAGAATGACTTACAATTGCATATCAGGCACCTTGTGAGTCATCATGTTGCTGTGTAGTCACACGTGAAGAGAAAAAAGTCAAGAAAAAGACAAGAATTCTAAAGATGAACAAGGCATCCATAATTTCAGAGTTTAATTCTGTCATTTCCACCTGTAGATTTGTATGTTTCAACCTATCCTACTATAGAATAGTTAACTGCAAATCATAGATGACTAAGATGACTCTGCAAAATTTTGTAGCTGAATAAAACATATGATTGTGCTAAATGCTGCAGCTATTAGGCAGAATAGAAATATTAACAAGTACTTTAGGTAAACTTGATTTAATTCTTTTTTTCAAAGGCTTGCTTGGAAACTACTGCATTTAATAGGCAATTGGACTAGACGAAAGGAGTCACTGCAACCTGTTTCCTCAGTTGACTGTTTATACGGAAAGCCCTATTCGGTGTCTGGTTTTGTGGCTAATGCTATTCATGTGGATAAACTTTTTCTTATTCATCAATGCTATTCTTACACATGGACCATCATTGTTCTTATGTAAAGGGTGGTCATTTTGTGATTGTTGTATTCATCAGATCGCAAGTGTTGTGTAAACCCTGCCAAGCTGGAGTTTTTCTGAAATATCTTCTTGGGAGGAATGTTAATGTATTCGTACCATTCCCTCCCAACCCCAGAGTTCAAACTTGTCCAGAAACGGATTTCACATCATTAAGTGGTGATTGCTCATGTGTTGCTGCTTCCAGCAGCTCATGATTGATCATAAGGTATATAAATGGGAGATTTGCTCAATTAGGAGTCATGTCATTTGATCCTGGAATCTCAAGAGTTATGTTTTCAAGTCTATGAAAGACTCATTAACTTTCTCCTTGGCTTTTAAAGAAAAAGTTACATTTCTTTGGCTCAGGTTATCTTTGAAAGGAAGGCACTGTCATAGCTGTTAATCAACAGCCTGACTGATATTAAGTCTGTAATACGTAGTTATATCTTTTTAATATTTGTCTAAAGAAATTCCTTCTCTTTCTAACTTTAAAATTTGACAGCAGTTTAAGAGAGAATATTCTGGATACTCTCACACACACATCATATATTTTTCCTACATTTTTCCCCCAAGTACTCAGGTCATCCAGTTTTAATCTCCCAAATTCTTCCATTTGTGATCCTCCAACAGAAGTTCAGTTCAACATTCGAATTATGTCTTCTGTTGCTTTAAATGGCTTTGTGACCAAACAGTCTGATTTCACATTTATAACTCTGCTCTTACAGCCACCTTTATATTACCATATACAGTTACTATTTAATTTATACCCGCTTCAGAAAATCAACAGTAATTGAAAGCAAAGAACCATAGTGCAAGGGTTGGAATACGTACACACAATGTTGAGAAGTGTTAAGAACTAAATTTAAGTGGAGTAATTATATTTTATTACTCTTTTCCATCCTCCTGTATACTTTATTCAGCATCTGCGCACTTTTATCTCTGTGAATTCTCTTTCTTCTTCTATATTGCTATTCTTCAAGTATGTTGCTTGGCCCTGCAAAAACTGGCAAACAGGGCTCTGAAAAGCATGTGGAAGTTCAAAGCTGGTATCTATATATCCTCATCTCTTTGATCTGAATTCTTGTAAGTACAAGCTTTCCCAGAGACCTTCCTTTCCTTCCTGGTAGCTGCCTGGAAAATATTGTGAGAATTTTCTTTTGCACTGTATTTCCAAGCTTTCACTTCTAGTTCTGTCTTGAGTTAGTAAGTGAAAATAGATGTGAAAAAAAAAAAATCTATGTAATGTTTTTTAGACATCATACAATATTTCCATTTCAACTTGTTTAATTTGCATTCAGCTCATGCTTATGATTATTCCTATGTTCCAAACACTTTGTCAGATATCTGAACAATTCTGTCTTCCTTTTCTCCTGTGACATATAAATTCATAAAATTTCCCTAGACTCTTTTTCCCCCCTCTGTTGTGCATCTCCCAACTCTCTCCCTATTCATGAAATTCCCTTTCCTCTTCTTTCCTACTCTTGACTCAGTGCTGGGTCTCCTCAAAATGATAGATAATCTTCTTAAATACTAGTTCTCCTTCTTTTTCACAAGGGTTTCAACTCTTTATTACTGTTTTCCTTATGTATTGTTATCTTTCCTATGCTGGGTTTTTGTACCTCTTTATCCTCCTCTTTTCTTTGATGTTTTATTTATATTCCTGACTGGCCATCTGTAGATTTGTGAACACAGAAAGTTTAGAAAATTTGCTCCCATTCTCCTTGTTCAAATCACAGACACAGGGCAGGATACACATGCCTCTCCATGTGATGGAGCAGCCACTGTACATCCTGACATTGCCCACCCAGCCACTGCAGCAAAACTGCTACATGTAAAACAGCATACAATTTTTATTTTTATTTTTTGCACTTAGTCCTCATCTTGTGTGGTTTCAAATACAGGTTCTTTTTCCAAGTTATATGGGTACTAGACTGACTGTCTTCATGAAAGCCAGATCTGCATAACAAACACAACTTTTTCCTACAGACCTTAACAGGGAACAAGCCCAGGTGTTCTATTGTACTAAATAACATTTCTGTAGCTTCAGTGTTACAGCTGTAGGCATTTGAAGACAGTACAAGGAAATCCAGGCAGAGAGACATAGACTAATAAGGAAATGGAGAAAAGCACAAGACAAGGGACAAAGCAGTGAGATTAATGCAGGAGTGCTGCTTTTGCCATTCAGGTGTCTGGTTGGTGCTCAAAGCTTCAGGATGAAAATACCAGATAGGCCACAGTCTACATAAATAGAAGGAGGCTATTTGTTGATTATTCATTAACCACACAGATGTGACACTGTAGAGACTATGTGCCCTATTATCACATGATACAGAAAGTACTCCAGCCACGTATCAGAGAGATGCTTTACTTCTCTGTACAACCCTTCCTCCTCTTCCTTTTCCCCTCCACTTCTTCCTTGACACTGTATCCAGCTCTGGCTTCAAGCACCAGCCCATAAGAATGGGGAGAATAATATTTTCTTTCTATTTTGTAAACACTTTGGGGCAGGGATGTGTGTCTGATGGCTAATTTGTTAATTTGTGGTTACCTATATACTTTTTGTTCCTAGACATAAGTTAGCCATAGGTAGATCAAACATACACTGGAATAAAATGTTGCATATATGGCAATTTGTTAACATGTATTTCACTGTAGTACTGAGATGAACGCTACATTACTGCAATTCTTCTCCCCAGTTCTTCACAAGTATGAAATTTCAGACAATTTGACAGAAACAGGATCCATCTTTCAAAATTGTCCCTTCAAATTCTTTGTTGCTGTTTATCATTTTTTAACAGTTCAGCTCAGCAGCAGCAAAATCCTATGTCCCTACTTGCTAGGCTCCATTTCCTCTTATTTTCATTAATACCAGACAATTACAATGTTTGTTTAATTACACAGCATGGCAAATTATGTTAACCAATTCTGTTCGCACCAAGCTGGGATCCCTCATGAGACATGAATATCTGTAGTTGGTGGAAAATGAAGAAAGACAGAAGTGATGAAATTAATTCAGTTCAGTAATTTACCATCCTAGAAGCATGCTCAGACCAAAATTTTCGCTGCAGACTCCTGCCCAACCTGAAAAGCTGAGATCTGAGATCAGCTCTGAAGACTTTCACTCAGGGAAGCTGTTAAAATACTACAAGGGTCTCCAGGGAGTTTAAGATCTTTCTTTATAAATAGTTGACAGTTTATATTTGCATTTCTTTTTAGGTGCTTTGAAAAAGGAATTGTTCTCATTATTCTTCATGGTTATACAGTTACATCTCCACATGCTGTTCTGCTGAAAAATTAACTACAGTAGCGGGACAAGTAAGAGCTGCAGAAAAACACAGAGGTGAAATAAAGTATATTTCAGTATCACACTGTCCTACCCTTCAACCCTCTACTACTGATATAATTTCTGTGGATTCATAGAAAGAATTGTGAGTAAAACAAGGAATTGTGAGTACAACACTGCCTCATAACCAGAGTCTGATAAAAAGTCGTGAATTAAAATTTATGCTTGAGTAATATATGGTGCAATTCACCCTGGAATCTCACCTTGAAAATGTATTTCATTTAAAATTTGACACTTTGGGATTCATTTGACAGTTGCATTTACTCCACACATCCTGCCATACCATTGCAGCAGGTCAAGGCAGCATCATTGCATACACAATTTCCAAAGAAAATCTGAAACAAATTTAACATCTGGAGAGAAGACACTTTTTTATACATACTATGTATATATAAATATTTGAAGCAACAGGCTATTTAAAAACAAACAAACAAATAAAAACAAAAACAAAAACATAAACAAACAAATGAACAAAAATCCAAAACAATGACAACAACAACAAAACCACCAAAACCCCACCAAAACCATAAAAAACAAATAGGAAGCAGCTATATTCAGCCACTTCTTATTCTTACAGGAATATTTCTGTTCATCTGGGAAACACACCAGTAAGTTCCAGACATGGTCACATATTCTTAATATTGGCAAAAGTACAATATCACCAAGGGGGCACATTTGGAGGTAAATTGATTTCATTCTTCTAATGGAAAAAATTCATGGTATTCCAGAATATTTGAAACAAACACCAAAGTGAAGCAGCATTTCTTTACATATGTATTGGAATCATTCCTAAGTGCACAAAGATGCTTAGGTGATTTTTAGACCAAAAATGTATATCCAGATGTGTATAAATGACCATGTGGACTGCTTTTCGATTTGAAAAGTGATCTATGTACCACAAAATAATATATACTACGTACCAGACTACCCTCCTGGTGTCATCTTTGTGATGAATGAACATCATGGGGAAGGAGGAAACTTGCTTTCTTCCTATTTTTAATTCCATACTTGTAGATTTATATTGAGATGAAAAATGAAACTCAGATACATTTGCTGTTGTTTTTGAAAGATACATCCCATTCACTAGCACTTCTCAAAGACCTTGACTATTTATGGGATAAAATTGTGGCTACATCTGGGCAGCAACTGATAGAGAGTGGAGAGACAGGCATGGGGCTCTGTTATCTGCCAACCTTCTTGTTGCACAGCTGGTTCACAGACAGTCAAAGGACTGTCAGTGTAGTAGAGTGTGCTTAGATACAATGAGTCCATGCACTCCAGAGGTAGTATCCAGACTTCCCATACAAGATAACACAAGTTTGTGTGCTTGCAGGGAAATTTGACTGTCTGTAAGGCCAAATGGGGCAGCCTGGGCATGTGGGGAGCTGCCCAGCTCCATTGCCTCTCCAGCTCCTGTAAAAAACTTTGCAAATACTTTTCAAAAGCAGCTTTGTGTAAAATGCAGAGCTAGGTTAACCAAAGCAAAATTAAATCCTTAAAAGCAAGCCAGTGCTGTATTACTGAGAACATCTTTAACTCATACAGCAAATCTCCACTCCACTGGCTAACACATTGTTAAAGAATTTTTTTCCCATTGCCCATTTTCTTCCATGTTCCTAAGTAGTACCTTTTACCTACCCATGAGAAGGAAAAATGGTGCAGCACTGCTACATGCATACAGCTAAGCTCTGACTCCTTAAAGGAACCTCAAAAATCAATATCAATAACCGTAACAGTTTTTCTGACCCAGACCAGTGTGAATGGGGATGTGTGTTTTTCACTTTCCTTATGATCACCTTATCAGAAGACAGGGACAGTATATTGCCTTCCTAAGATTGTACTTCTCTCTGAGTGTGTCTTACCTGATGTAAGACATGTTGCTTTACATACTTCTTTCACAGACTAATGATGTTTCTAAAGGAGAATAGACAACCATCATCCTAGAGAGAAAAATGTGGCTTTTTGCTTCACTCTACTATTGCAATAGTCAGCAGATGATAGGCCTGAGTTTGTTTTAGGAGGAAAGCTACACATCTGGATACAAGATTTCACCCTTGTGAGGCCAGATGAAGTCAGAAGTAAAGAAAGGAACTGAAGGAGTGAGGAAAATTAGTGTAGAACTAATTTCTCTTACTAAAATGATGAAGGATGTTTTTAGCTGTATTTGCATTACTTGTAGGAATTGAAATGTGACTTCTGCTGTTGCTTACAGGGCACCCTTGGAAAAGGACATCAGTAGTGAGGTGTTACCAGTGTATCTGCAATCTTCAGCAGAATACTATTGAGAGAACTTCCAAGGCCTTTGGCTTCCAGATACTTCCAGTGATTTTGTTTCCTTTTTGGCAGTGTCACAGAAAGACAGAGGGGGAAGTGCTACAATGTCTGCTGGGCTGTATATGTCTGCACAGGAGCTTCTGGTGACAAAAGGTTATGAAATATACAAACTGAGGATTTCCTTCTTATTTCTTTTCTCTCTTTTTTTTTTTTTTTTTTTCCATATAGTATCTCACGGTGGATTTCAAATACTTTTTTTTTTTAAAAAGGATGTCCTAGAAACCCTTACAGATTTTACAATTGAAAGAAGCCATTTACAACTATGTACAACAGGTATATTCATTACACCTCCCTCACTTCTTATCTAGAAGATGATTCCAAATCTTCCAAATATTTTGGGGAATAATCTTAACCACCTCCTAGAACAACAAGCCAATGACAGTATGGAAAACAGGTGTCTGAACCCAAAGGCACTTTCAAAATGATTGCCAGTCCTGTCAGCTTATCTCAAAAGTGGGAAGGAGATAATCTGGACTGCCACTGATAATAAGAACAGTTGAAAAAACAAAAGACATTTTAAATCAGCACTTCAGCACAGCTCCCTTATTTCCAGCACTAAAATAATTGGTGTGATGCACATATCACACACAAAAAACCTGAGAGAGACTCCCCCAACTTAATTTTCCCTGAAACTTTGGTCTATACCAATTACATAGCATTCCTTCTCTTAACAGGTTTAGATGAAGAAAGGGTGGGACAGGGTAGTAATCAAAACTTTTTTGGTGGATTGCCCAGTTCACCTCACTCAGCCAAGATGTACTCCTTTACATCCAGGGCATCAGGCCAAGGTCTTTCCCTGCTGTTTTTAATGGCTATCATCAACACCATTACTGACACACTTTGCTGGAGAGATCAGGGGCTCTGGAGTTCACCAAAACTTTCAGGAGGCAAAGGCGCAAAGAGCATGTTTTCCCCAACTGGGAAAAAACAATGAAGAATCTTCTAGGAACAATTTCTTTTGTTCCTGCCCCAAATCAGCAAGTGCCCCTTCAGCCTGGAGTGCCCTGTACGTGACCTGAAACAAGTCATTTAATCCATCTGTGCTTTGCTTCCACATCTGTAAACTGGAAATAATCCTTCTCCACTTCTCCAGGCAGCTTGGAAGATAAATTTGTTAATTCTTGGGAGCTGTTCAATACTTTGACAAATTGGGCTCTCTGCATGCAAGCACTTAGAAAAAATTTCTACTCCTGAAGCAACTCTTCTTCTATCTGACAGCTGAAAGATATAGGTTTGAACATACTAATCCACTGGGCCTTAAGACTTTAATCTTCCAAAGTCACCCTAGTGATTATTATGCCTGGTTGAGCATCAGAACTGAACAAACAAATGCTGAATAAAGTCAGCCTGCCAAAAGATTTTATTTCAGACATTAAGTTTTGTTGGGGTCCCCCACAACCTCAGCATCTCAGAAGAAGATGAAAACAAGCTGATTGAATATTAAGACAGCTGCCAGACTTGGTTTTTACCACTAATACCACAAAACAGCAGCCATGGAACTCAAACCCCAAACATCCTGGCTCCGATGAGGAAGGCAGGAAAAAGAACAAGAACAAAAGAAAAGGAAAGGAAAACTTTTGAGGACAGAAAATTGTGATAAAAGTGGTCTTGGTTGGGTTCATTAAAGTACTGGGCATCTGCACAGGCAGTAAGCTCTAACACAAGGCTTGTGGTAACATTAGTTGCCCCTGTATATATACAGTAATCACCTGAACCATGTTGGTGGTTTTTCATTCCACTTTGTGTTTTACAATTTACTTTGAACTAAGCTTTCCATAGTGTCCTGAAGAGAGAAAATGTTTTAAAAACAGACAGTGGAAAGTTTGTCCCTATGAAAAAAAATAATACTATGGGATGGACAGATCTTTGAGTCACTCTTATTTGGTCCCCAGAGGTGTAATGAGTTTTGGATGGGATGTGTGTGAGCCATATTGTCTGCTTGATGATTCTGACCCTAGAAACATAACCAGACTACGAAGGACAATTGATTTCCTACATCTCTGCATATACCTTCCCCTATATTATCTTGCCAAATATTACTGGTGATAAATCTCATCTGTAATTTACTGTATAAATCTTATCACTTGCTTTTATAAGTCTGGGAAACAGGATCATATTACAAACTTTTGTAATTGAAAAGCAAATATTTTTTAAATTGTCTGAAAATATAATACCATTATTCAGGAGAAGGCATTCTGGGACAATCAGTTAAGCACTCAGAAAATACAAATCAGCATATACATTTATGTCTAGGGCTAAGTGAGCAGCATTCTTTGTGTTTATCTTCCATCCTGATACCTATAAGAACTCATATTCATCACTAGCTTTTAACTTGGCAGTATCACTTTGAGGTTCAACACTAACTTCACATTTGTGGGTGGATCTAAGGTTTACAAATTTGGTGTGATTCTAACCAGTAACATACTGTTCAAGTAGTACTTATGAGAAATTGTTGATATGGAAAACAATGTTGGAAATATTGTAAAAACACAGTCAGTCTGGGATGGAAACAGCTTCCAAGAAGCTATTTTTGAGCAATTTCCACTTCTTGTCTTGCCCTTAAACAGGAAGCAGTAAGAATCGTAACAGTAACTATGTTTAAGTTCTTAAGCTTTCTAAATCCTTGCAAACAAGTTGAAGTTTCTGACATAACTATTGAGAGATTCTTATTAAATTCAGATAATTTTACCATCCTCATCTTTTTCTTTCCTGACCGAGAATACCTGTAAATTCAAAGGTGTTTTCAACAGAAGGTTTTTTTAGAAAGCAAAAGTTACATTCATGTCTGTGACAATCCTTTGGCATCAAAGGATTTCTATCAGTTCTCCACAGTTGGTAAATTTGTCTGACTGTTTCCTTATCTAACCATTTCTTCAATATATAACTAGATGAATCAGAATTTTTGTCATTGTCCTGAAGCTGCAAAGCATTGTCCAGTAACTTAATCTCCTCATTTGTAAGTGCTCACGATGGGATGGACGTTTGTTCAGATTAATAGAAGAAACTCTGCATTGTGCTTCAAATACACAGTTAGTCCATGTGAATGCCAGTAACACTGTGGGTGTGACATGTTTGTCTTATCTGTCCTTGGCTGATAATAAAGACACAGATGTCTAGTAAGCAGAATAGTTATTACGGAGGGAAAAAAAACCCAAAACCCTTTACTTTTGTCAGATAAGGGAAAAGAATTAAAAAAAAAAAAAAAGGTGCATCTTGCACCTGAAATTACTTTTAGCAGAAGAAAAAGTAAGGGCACTTTTTCACCTTTTGTATCTCTCAAATCACTCAGCATGTTCTATTTGTTTTACTGAAGAAATCATTTTGTCAGCTAATTGTGTTCATAACAATAGCTGATGTAGCACATGGGAAGCTGAGCTACACATTCACTGCCCTTGTGCCTGCTCAGGATGTACACTGCTTGCAGGCGGCCTCGCAAACCTTCCCTACAGAGGGGATTTCTGTTGGTGACCTTCACACATCTCATGATGGGCTGTTTTTGTTGGTGGGGTTAATTTAGAATATAAACTCGAAAGGGGCTTGTTACCATGAGGGAGCAAAAACATAGTATAACCTTTATGGAGTGTTATCTGTGGTCCATATCTCAAAATCATAAAAATGATTCTGACCAATATTCATAAGACTTGCTCCAGGCCCTTAGGAAAAAAAAAACATTTAAAATTTACAGGGAAGTATCTCCTCTTTTTCTTTTGTCCCTCCCTCTTTTTCCTCTTCTCTTGCAAGTGAATTGGGTTTCTCTAAATGTCTTCTCCTTACTCCTCCCTTACTTAGTACAAGGGTATGGGCAGAATTGTGTTTTATTTAGGAGACAGTATTTTATTTGGGAATTTTATTTATTTAGCATTTCATTTTAACTTTGATAGAAAAAGCAAAACTCTAATGATTTTTTATAAATTTCAGAGAATTATTAAGAAACATTGTACAAAATGTGATTGTATGCTATATTAATTAGTTAAGATAGTCAATGCCAGCATAGTTTAACAAAATGAAAAACAAAGATAGGTATATCTTGTTGAAAAGGATCTTAGAAAAGTTGTCTGAGAAAGTATCCTAAGAACTGAAGCAATTTCTTGTTCCCTTTCTCTGCTTTTAAATATTTACCCCAAGTCACTGTGGAGACATTACAATGATGAAGCTATATATACTTCATAGAGCCATTACCATTGTTGTCAGCCTGACCTCAGTACCTGGAAAAATTATGGAGAGGTTCATCTTGAGTGCGCTCACATGGCAAGTGCAGGACAGCCAGGGGATCAGGCCCAGCCAGCATGGGTTCAGGAAAGGCAGGTCCTGCTTGACCAACATGATCTCATTCCATGACCAGGTGACCTGCCTAGTGGATGAGGGAGCAGCTGTGGACATTGTCTACTTGGACTTTAATAAAGCCTTTGACAGCATCTCCAACAACATTCTCCCAGAGAAGATGGTGTCTCACGACATAGACAGGTGTGGTCTTCACTGGGTTAAAAACTGGCTGGCCGGCTGGGCCCAGAAAGTTGTAGTGAAAGGAGTTAAATCCAGTTGGTGGACAGTCACCAGTGGTGTCCCCCAAGGCTCAGTTTTGGAGCCGGTCCTGTACAATATTTTTATCAATGACCTAGATGCGGGGATTGAGTGCACCCTCAGCAAGTCTGCAGATGACACCAAATTAGGTGGGAGTGTCAATCTGCTGGAAAGTAGGAAGTCTCTGCCAGAGGGATCTGGACAGGTTGAATCAATGAACTGAGGCCAGTGGTATGAGGCTTAACAAGGCCAAGTACCAGGTCCTGCATTTTGGTCACAACAACCCCATACAACTCTACAGACTTGGGGAGGAGTGGCTGGAAAGCTGCCGAGAGGAAAAGGACCTGGGGGTGCTGGTCGACACCCAGAAAAATATGGGGCAGCAGTGTGCCCAGGTGGCCAAGAAGGTCAATGGCATCCTGGCTTGTATTAGAAATAGTGTGGCCATCAGGAGAAGGGAAGTGATTGTTCCATTGTACTGAGCACTGGTCAGGCTGCAGCTTCAGTACTGTGATCAGTTCTGGGCCCCTCACCACAAGAAAGACATTGAGTTGCTGGAGCAAGTTCAGAGAAGGGCAAGGAAGCTGGTAAAGGTTTTGTAGAACAAGTCCTATGAGGAGTGGCTGAGGGAATTTGGATTGTTTATTTTGGAGAAGAAGAGGCTGAGGCAAGACCTTGCCACTCTTTACAGCTACCTGAAAGGAGGTTGTAGTGAGGTGGGTGCAGCCTCTTCTCTCAAGTAAATAACCACAGGAGTAGAGAAAATGTCCTGAAGATGCACCAGGGTGGGAGTCAGATTAGATAGTAGGAAGAATTTCTTTACTGAAAGAGTGGTCAGGTGCTGGAACGGGCTGCCCAGGGAGGTGGTGGAGTCACCATCCCTGGAGGTATTCAAAAAATATGTAGATGAGGCACTTCAGGACATGCTCTAGTGGGATGAGGAGGTGGGTTTTTTGTTTGTTTTGGGGGGGGGGGGGGATG
>WUAM01000038.1:3177895-3226682 GCA_024336885.1 Actenoides hombroni
TATCGTTCAAGGGGGAGGATATAGGGAGAGCGGGGGTGTGGGGGGGGGGGTTTTTTTTTTTTGGGTGGGGGGCGGGGGTGGTGTGATGGTTGTATGTGATGATCTTACAGGTCTTTTCCAACTGTGACAATTCTATGATTCTGGGATTCTGGGATTAGTTAATTGAAAAACATGCAAGGACTAGAAGTTAAGCTTATTGTCTTCTGTTCGCTGCAAGAAACTGCTGAAACATATACAGGCATACACACATATATGTGTGTGTATGGGTGTGTATATATAGATATATACATACATGCATGCAATTATTTCTTCTTTGATGTTAAAACAAGATGTTTTAATGCCCCAGGAAAAGACACTTTCTCCAGATGTGCACAATTCTCAAGAGAGAAGTCTAGAAGATGTCACAGAGTGGGGATGGGAGGAATGCTGTTTGGCACCTACTTTCTGCACAGGTGAACAACAAGATTTCTCAATGCCATGGCACTGTAGCACATTTCAGAAATAGTGAAAATCTAAAATGAGGATGTTTCTACTGGAATTTGGGAGGTCAGCAAGGAGAAGTGAGAAGAATTCAGGCAGTCTGGGACTGAAGTAAGCCTCTAATTACCAAAGCTTTTCAGAAGTTTAGGACCAGTTTGCTATTAGTATTATTTTTCTGAAGAGATGTGTACCTATGCTAGACTCCCCACTTTTTTAAAGTGATCTGTTTCTTTCATATCTCAGGGACACTATCAGCCCTCTATTATGGAAAATCAGCAATGGGAAATCTGCTACATCTCAAATAAGCAAATTAACCTGACAAAAATATTGTGCTGCAACTGAGTTTCATTTTGCACTGTTTAATATTTCTCCTTGTTTCTCAGTGAAGATGAGAAAATAATTTTTAAACCATATTCTGGACCAACTGAAAAAAAAAAACAAACCAAAACCCACACTCTGAGCCTTACAGCATGTTATTTGTTTCTCAGTAATATAAGCATTGCTATGCTTCTTTTCTTGGTTTTGTTTATCCTTTTGGAAAGAAGGGTCACAGAGCTGGAAACAGATAGCAGTAACGGTTTCAGTAATACCTTATTGAGAGATAATATTATCTGATACTTTTTCAAAGTATTCATTTGCTTATACATTCAAACTTGATATTTATCCTCTAAGTGTTGCTGTCTCTGTGAGAGCTCATGTTTAATGTCTTAGCTACCAAGGAACATAAAATCCATGCCTGCTTTGCAGGATATAATCCCTCTTATACATATGGCGTTACAACTAGATGAATGATCGTGCTTTTCTCTGTGCTAAAGGGTTTATTGTACAAGTGAACCTATTCTATCAAGTTTGTTTGATTGTGAAGTGCCACTGATGTGAAGAAATGTGAACTCTCCAAAATCATTCAGAGTAGAATTCATCCTGTCAAACTTAACCCAATTAAAAACTGGCTATGAAGGCTGCAATAGCCACCTAAGCTCTAGAGGTAGAAACAAGCCCTTCCTAACAGTAATTCATGTTTAGGACAAGAGGGATAAATCACAACCTGCAAATGCCTGGTTTTCCTCCATTCTATGTGAAGGTGCATGATGTGATTTGCTTGGACTTCTAACTTACAAGGCATAAAATAGATCAGACAATCCCAATGTTAAACCTTCTACCCTTGTCCATTACAATTCTTCTGACAGTTTGTTTTTCCAAACCATGCTAGGAATTTCTCCTTCTGTCTCTCTCCTCCCTTGCAGGTAATAATACTGATGGAGTAGTAATTTTAGATATTTTAACAGGATCAGTGATACTGTAGTGCAACTGCCAAGACCAATATTCATGTGGAGATGCTGTTTTTTTCTTCTGGTATCATGCCCTCTGGGTTTGTCTTTGTGGTTTCTTGGAATATGATTTTTTCTGTATTATTACAAAATGTAAAGTGACATTTATGTTTATGAACAGAGTATTAGAAACCAGAAATATTTATCTCAGAAAAAATCCCATAAGGACACCAAGAGGGTAAGTGAACATTGTTCTGAGAGTAACCCTGAAGGATCCCACACTCCTGGGAGAGTAAGCACTTCTGCTTTTTGCAGTGGTCAGCATCAAGGTGGCTCACCAGAGAGGTGCAGCTTCAAGAGCTTTCTCTGCTTGAAATTCAGCCAACTCAATTTGTATTTCTCTCATAAATTGCAACAGCTATCAGAAGATAGAGAATATTTTTAATCAGTGGTAGTTTGGGCTAAATTTGAAAATATGACTGTTAGTAGAAGGGCTTCCTTTCCCGCATACTTTTTGCATCCTGAAAGTTTAAACCAAAAAATTGAATTACACAAAAAACAAAATCCAGGCCAAAGTCTTCCCACTTAAAATTGGGCAAACCTCATTGATTTCCTAGCCAAAACCTGATACTTCAAGACCCAAAACCTAGCAGCAGAGAAAATAGGAAGGTCGTATACTTATCCACAGACCACTGATTTCCTAATTTTATACTCAGTATCCTAGATTGTGAGACACCAACAATGCCATCCAAGCCTCTTTGGTTGTGAATGTATTATCAACTGCATATCACACATATATTTTAGATCTTTTGTAGAGAAATATATCATTTTTTTAAATTGTCTTTTAAATGTTATGCTGAAAGAGCTTCTGTAGATGTAAAAATGAAGCGGGTCTGAATTTGATCAAGACCTTGGGATTTTATTCAGGGGAGAACTGATATTGTGATTAAAGCAGTGGATTGATATTCTCTCACAAAATTTCCTGTTTCTTCTAATACTATTTTTTTAAAGTCATTTAACTGCAGAAGCAAACCTTTAATAAAGTGAGTTAGGGTACTGTAACGATATAGCAAAACCTATAAGACAGTCTCCCAGCTCTTGGAGTAGAATTAATTATGCTGAGATACCTCACTTTCATGGGTGGTTATATGACACATCTCTTACTGGAAGAAGTAGGGCTTGTGCACTGGATACTCAGCAGCCATGGCTGGAAGCTATGATGTTTCAGAGAGCCAGTAGAAAGTGCCAAGAGAGATGTAGATTTGGAATTTCTTCTCCAGATTGAGTTGAGTACAAGTTTCAGCGCTGTAGTTAAGCAGGACTTATAAGAATTTGGCCTTCACAGACTCAAATGGTTTCAGTTTATCTGTCTCAGCTACAGTTGTCTGTCAGGACTGTTTGTGTATTCTGCATCAGACCACTGCTGAAAAAAATCAAATGTATACTACAGACCAGAATCTCCCTTTCCTCTCTGCATGTCCAGGACCCAGAAATACTGCTTTTCTGTTTTCACATTGACCTATCTTGCCCTGGAGATATGAGCAGTAATTTCATTCAGAAAACCTTGTAGTCTTTTAGTATTGTCACCCTCTTGGTATCTCATACTGGGGACTCAAACTTCCAGAGGCTAAAGAGCATGCAGCAATCAGAGGTGCAAGCTGCTGGAGGTGCTCTTCACTCACCAGTTATCATCCTGACCCCTACCATCTTTGAGTGGAGGTAACCATCTAAGTAGCCAGCCTAGAAAAGAGAGAGGTGTTGCTGATCCATTCAGTAGACAGGACATTAGATAAAGAGTTTCCTTCCCTGAAATTTTACGCAAGGTTATCCTAGATCTTCTTGCTGGATCTAGGGTCTCACACTAAGGATGCTTAGGAAGACAAGTCGTGCTGAATCACAGTATTTTTGTTCTTTGAAGTACATGATCTGTGGATACCTAGACATCTAGTTGACCATGGCTGTGGTGCACTGAGCTTAGTGACTGATTTTGTCTTTTCCAATCCTCTGTTCCTAGAACAGCACGTGAGCATAAAAGCAGGATTTCCTTTCTTCCATACATTCTTTGTGATGCTTACTTTGTTTCTAGGGTTCTTTATGTTTGTGCATCATTTCTGGCATGAGGCTTCAGTCATGACTGATGCCTGAGGCATTACCATAACGTAAATAAAAACATGATCCTGACATTTCCTGCAAATCTCTCCTTAGCATTTGGGCACATAAGTAATGCACAATTCACTTTATATCACAGCACAGCCTGATTCATACATGTCTTGACAAGCTCAATTACTGTAGTGAGGAATCTCTGAACAGACTCAGGTCTGCATTAGCCCACCTCTAAGAAACATGTTACACACCACTAAAGGCTTAGTGAAAATAACAAACTCCCATGCGCCGAGCCTTATCATATGGACATCAGCAGATTAAAGCAGAAGAATGCACTCAACATTAGGCAACCTTCTCCATGTGGGAAGATGTGAGTGTCCAGGGCCATTGGCTCAGCATACACACAGCGACAGGAAGAAAATTCAACAAGTGCAGTAATCCTGGCAGAACCAAGTACAGAGAACAGGAGCCTTGAATTAAGATGCCAGTCAACACTGCCTCCCTTTGATGTCATGCAAGATGGGAGGCATCAGCCACAGGTATGCAAACATAAAAGTCAAACAGCCATCAATCACAAAGGAGAAGTTGCCTCAGCAAACCAGACAGAGTGTGGGTTTCCATTAGGCTAAAGCAAATAAAATCTGAGAGAAATAAAATAACTGCAGATGTACCTAAGTCACAGATGAACTCTTCAATGTAAAAGACAGGATAGAAAATGCAGAAAAATGACAGCTTTCAGATGCACATTTTATTGAGATTAGTTATTACAACAAAGAGGTGTGTAGGTAAAAGTAAGAATATGAAGTTTTCTATTGCCTTTCTGTAAGTTCCTCTGAGACTTTATTCATCATAACAAACAACGTGCTTTCTGAAAAGCTCCACACATTTGCTCTGCAGATTCAGCTTCCATTTTTATTATCACTTGAGATTGGTTTGTCTGAATCCCTTTGTTACAAGCATTAAGACCTAGATCACGTGACACCCCGGGCCCAGGAAATATGGATCTCTCACATTTGATGACTGTCCTGGGACTTCCTAGATCTGCAGTAGATGTGGAGGGTCGCACGTGTTCTACGAAAGATAGAGTAAGCTAAGGAGTGGACGGAAACCTGCCTGATGTTTCCCAGTCCATCTGCTTCAGCTGACAGAGCCACTGTCTGTGACAGTTCTGCTGGACACACGATTACATAGGTGTGTTTTTCCAAAAGCGCCCACAGACTGTGATATGGTTATGGAGGACAGTGACTTCACTGAGTTGGCAGGTCAGGCCCTAACAGCAAGCCTACTAATTTAAATGTATGAATTAAGACAAATCAGAGTGAAGAATAAAAATATTCTATCCTCTATCCATATCACATATTCTCAGAAGTGTAAGGTTGCAATTAAAATTTTAATTTAATGCTGAATTATTCTGAGTAGCTAATGCTTTCAGCAAGGCAATAACTGGAACAATAAACATCATGTGGGTGATACACAGAATATGTACATGTAGCACTAAATGTCAACAACCATATTTTCTCCGGAAAGGATTTTTGCTAGAAGAAGAATACCTGTTTTCTCTGTGTAAATTTTTATAGACTGCCTCTGTGAGAGGTCTAAAAACAGGCAACAAAATACCTCACAATATATATTACTGTTGTCAGATGAGATTTGGGCCCCTCTTTCTGTGCTCATGGTTGTCCAGGGATTCCTTCCCTTCTCTTCTCCATGTCGCCTTGATGTAGGACTGCAGAGAGAAGCCAGCCAGAGACCAAAACTCTCCAATCAAAGACTTTTGCAATATTACTATCACATTTACAGCTGTTTCAAATAACAGCAGCCCGTCTACCCAGCAACATAGACCACAGAGAGCATGCGAGTCTGTCTTCTTTCTCTTCACTGGTGCCCCATTGACAACTCGGTCAAATGCAAGGCTTTATGCTTCCTTTCAAAAGCCCTAAGCGGGACTGGCTTCAATTACCAAATGCACTTCATACTGTGAAGTCACTGCGTGACTCCCACATCACTTATGTCCTGCTGGAAGGATGGACTTGTCAGCCTCGAGTAAATATTGTGAGTGCAGGAAACAAAGCTTCCTGAAGAACAGCCCATGACCCTGGAGCTCACTCCTCGAAAGGCACGGATGACCAGGAATCACTGTACCATGGCAAAAGGCAGCAAGATCTTTCACTTGTCCCACAGCTGCAGCAGGGTGTCAAGGAAAGAAGCAGCTGCTCAACTAAACAAATAAGAAATGCACTGCGGGGTGGGGAGCCCTATACTTCCTTAATAGGTAAATACAGTGAGCAATTAACGCGGCTTGTCCTTTGTTGAACGGGGCTAATCACGTGCATAAAAGAAAAGGCAGGGTTTCATTGGGTCTATCTGAGAAGTGTTCAACATTTCATAAGAATGCTCATTTTACGTGTTATGAGTTCATCTGAGGTCAGAAGAATGTGCCTTCCTTCAGTTTTTGCTCACCTGTCTCCCTCACTGTGTATAATTTTCCCCTTTCCCTTAATTCTTAGCAGTAGCACAGAGTGGATAAGATTCAGGTTCTATAATGTATTGATTTTAGTTTTAGTGGGTAAACCAGGTGATACGCTCTTTAAAATGTACTCTATAACGCTGTCAGATTTTAAAAATACTTGGTTGTAATATTTTTTCATTATACTTGTTCTGCTAAGTATATACTGATGAATTACCCTAATGGAGCATTAATGTTATTTATGCTCTTGAAACAGTCCAAATTCCTTTATTTTACAAAGAAAACAGACTACCATTTATGATGTTGTAAACCATTGTTTTAATACATCACATCATATCTGCTGTTCTAAAGAGTAAGGCTATTTACGTACTTTTTCTGCACTTAAGGAAAACAAATATATGTTTTAAGCTGTGTGCTTTTAAGGATAAAATTCTCTTTTGTGAACACATAAGAAAAGATCCCAAAACAGCAGAGACTGTTCTGTCAATAGAACAGTAGAGTTCTACAGCTGCTTACATGTTAGCATAGAGTGGAGCAGTACTTCCACAGCTACATAGATCCTTTAACTGTAAGAAGCACAGAAGAACATGTTTTTCTATGAAAGCCATATGCAGACTGATGTCCTCTCCACATATTGCTTGCTGGTGTAAGTGGGATGGTTTTCCTCAGCTTCTGTGACAAGCACCTGGGAAAAGCCTGTCATTTGTTTTTTTTTAATTACAGAAAATGAGTTGCTTCTATTACCAAATATTTGTTAACAATTAAATATACAGTAAATAATGAGCCATAAAATTCCATTTTGAGGATTTTCTTCCCCCTCCTCCCTCCAGTCATAAAGTCTTCTGGATCACCTTTATTAATGACATAGTACACAAGCATATTTGGAACTGTATGCAAAACATATAGAATATCTCAAGTTGGAAGGGGCCCATAAGGATCATTGAATCCAACATAGTTGTGTTGTACCCAAGTATGAAGAAACTGCTTTACATTATTTGCATGCTTAAAAAATAGGCATGGATTACATTGCAATCTAGGCGGGTAGCTTCTGTCACCAGTGAAGCAAATTCTCTTTATATTTTACCTCTTTTTGGAACACTGGGCTTTTTAGTAGAAATATCTGGGACTTGTTAATAAAGAGGACATAAATACAGCTTCCTTTAACCACACACAGAGGCAAATGGTTTTGTCAAATAGCAATTGTCATTTCAGAATGAAATATGATTTAAGATGCATTATGTCTTTTTTTTTTCATGTGTTGTGCCATTTGGTCTCTGATCAGTGAGGAGGCCCCATGCTTCTATGGAATCTATTAACCCTGAAGACAAACCATAGTTCTAACCTCGTGTTTTAATACAAACTTCTTCTTTAGTCACCTCTAAGCAATGTGTGACTTGAAATGTACAACTCAGTGAGCCAGGTGGCCATTCTATTTCTCCATTTCTCCATTTTCCTTGTTATCTAAGATACCTGGATACCTGGAGCATAGCATGTGATAGTAAATAATAGGAATAGGGGGTGACTTGGAAGACAATGAGACAAACCTTACCTTTATGTCTCTTAATGCAATCAGACAGAAAACAAAAGCGTATATAAGGTTCTACACTGAGCTGGAACAGTGAAACTCTCCAGCCATGAGTAAAAAAAATAGTACCTTAAATTACTCAGAGACCCAAATATTGTCCATCAAGGTCACCAAATGAAATTCTAGCTAAGGGTGTTCTCAAAATACACAGAAAGACATAAAGATAGAAAGAAATAGCCTTGCCAAAAATTACATACTCATACCTGAAGAACATTCCCCCCGCCCTCCCACCCCCATCCCCCCAGTATCAGATTATATGTTTTAATAAAGCTGTTTCTGTTTTTTCAGTTCTCTTTTCTTGTCCCTTAAAACTCTCAGTTTTGTTAGCATGGGTATGTTTCCCATCCTGGCAAACAGCATGTAAGGGGAACCTGTGTATTATTTCTGTCTTTATTTGATTTTATACAAAATAACAGTGTTCCAGGAGATCTACCCAACTATTTGAAAACATTACTTAAAAGAATCCAACCACTGAATTTCCACAAGTTGTTGCAAAATACAATCAGACAAATTAAAAAAAAAAAAAACCCACAAAAAAACACAAAAAAAACCCCAAACAAAAAACAGACGACTAAAAATTGTCATTGCCTCACCACACATCTCCCACCCTGTTACCCCTAAAGCCAGGGGAAAACATTACAGTTTTGCAATTTTCTTGAGAGGGATAATAGAAGTGGTTGCCTTCAGACCAATACATTCCAGATGAGTGTCCTTCCTAGCTAGTGGCTTGACAGCAGTCTGACACTTTCTAAGCTGGTCAGGTTCCATCCTTTGAGCCTCATGCAATCGTTGTGATGACAGATTCACACTGGAAAAGAAAGGTGTTCATCCGAGCAGATGGTTTCATGCCACTAAGCCAAAGCCAAAAATCTCTTCCACAAACCAGCAGACCAGTGACTTTTAATCTCGGGGTTCAAGGACACTGTAACTGTATAGCACTCTCCACATCTGGAGGAAATGAGAGTCTGGTATGGAGAGGAAAGCACGATGTTGTCCACAGCTCACAGCCTGCTCAGCTGATGGGCTGGCAACAGCTGGGGACTGTGACAATCTCATTGGAACTCCTCCTTCTGAATGCTCATAGAAAGATTGGCCCTTGGAAAGTGATATCTACTTTTTGTACTTTTCCCTCTTTAAGTAAATTCCCACTATAGATCATTTGTGCTTTACCAGGTTTTGAGCTTAGCCAAGTTTTGAAGATAAGTTATTCTTTATTTGTTTTACTGTTAAGGAGTGTTTTTTCTTATAATTTAATTTGGAGGGGTTTTTTAAATATACATTAATTTAAATATTGTCTAAGGATGTTTATCTTCTAGATTTCTTGGGTCTAGATTTCTTGTATCCAAGAGATCATCCTCAAAGCCATTAAATGAGTTTGAAGTTATCACAAAGAGAGAAGCATTTTGATTTTAGAGGGACAAAATTAGCTGTAACATTATAAACACAAATAGGATGGAACATAACAGGAAAAAGATGCCCTGGGCTTGTGATTTGGTTGAATACAACAAAGGTCAGCACAGGTGTGACTGAAATCACTTATGTCCTGGATATGTCAGCTGAAGACCAGAATGAAAAATGAATTTGACTCTCAATTCACAATGAAAAGGAAGCTGAGAGTGAGGAATGTCGCATGGACTGTATATAATTACCTGCAAGTCTGGAGTCCAGGGGGTTTTATTAAAAAGGTTTGGCACCTACAAATAGATATAAGTATAGCTGGTATTTCAAAAAATATCGTGTTTTAATGAGAATTTATATCTCCATTTCATTTGGATCCCACTAATAACACAAAATAGATCTTTCATGTTTTTGTAATCCCAGTAATGCTTTTTCCTTTTAACTTTGAGGTTTCTGTTTTCATAAAGATATTTTTATTCAGAATATTTTGTTGTTCACATATCACTGACTATTGACATTTATTTCATATATGTGAAAATATTTATTTATAAGTGTTTCAATTGATCAAAGCTTTGCATTTTTTTCTGAAGAGGCATCTAAGTACAGGCAAAAATCAAATAAGAGTGTATCCCATATATCCCCTTGGTGAGGCACCCATTATGTTTACATTGGTGTCAACAGTAACAAAACAACAGGCAGAATTCTGAGAGTCACAAGCTATTCTTTAAGGCCATGTTCTGATCCTCCAAGATACTATAGGAGGTGTGATCTATAAAGGGCACAGCCAAAAGTCACAATTAATTTGATTCACATATAAAAAAAGATACTACTTAGAAGAGGAGAGTGTCACCTCGCAGTTCATCGGAATATAGAAAACTCATCTTGCCAGTTTTAGATATGAGCTGCAAGTTGAATTGTGCTGTAGAATTGTTCTCTTAAAAAAGGGAACCTAGATGATTAGGTCAGGTCACAGACATCAGTGTTTGCTCAGATTAATTCTGCCACCAGTGTCTGGAGTTAGAAGCCCAGTGACACAATGCAAATCTCTTAGAGTTTATTTAAACTTGACACTTAAATGACAATTCTTCCACTAGAAAAATATTTTTTCCAGAGACACTTTTTTTCTACTATGCAACCAGACTAACTCTAAAAGTATAAGCTTCTCTAAAATTCTTTATCTCCTTCTCTAGCTCTGTTGGTTTGAAGATCTTTCTACTTTCAAACACCAACAATCTCCTGGGTGTTTGGTGTTGCCTCCCTGCAGGTGTACTGGATGTGAAGGTTCCTGACCTGAAGTCTTGACTCTCTTAAGTGAGTGGTATAAGGAATCAACTAGTCCCAGCGTCATCATGTCTCTGTTCTCCTTTCAAGGTTTTTGTTCATTCTCTTTGTTTCACAAATTTCCTAAAGTAGGAGAAACTTACCTAGCACAGATCTTAGTACTTATGAGGTTCCATACTGCTGCTGCAATTAATAAGAAGTACAATAGCAAAAAGTTCTTCAGCCTTTATTACTCTGTTTTTCCTGTAACACCCTTGGCCAGCAGGAAATATTTGAATACCAGTTTTGTTCTTGCTTAATGGCAGAGTTGCTTACAGTTCAGTGTTAGAACAGAGAACATGTTGCAGGCCTTCCTCCTTTGAAACCACTCTTCTTTCCACTACTCTGCATTACTCACCGAGAAGCTCTTCTGGTCTGAAGTGGAAAGGAAGATGATGTTAACATCTTGTTTGTGGGGTCATAGGACTCTTCCTAGTTCATCCGCTCAGTTTTAGTTCTCATCACAGGACAACATAACTGAATCCATAGAACATTAATGTCAAGTGAAGCAAAGAATGAGTTAATATCTGTGATAGGAAGAATCAGCCTTAACTGTTGAGAGAGCCAGCTGGTACCCATTAAGGAGTAGTTATGAAAGAGGAGTGAGAGATAAAGTAGAGTTTTATAGTGCAGGAGAGAATGAGCAAGAGGCAGCACTGGGTTAGTCATAGGCGTAGTAAGCAGAGCCAGGTGTTTGAAGCCATGGAGAGAGGACAGATTTATAAGCTTCTCCAGTAGACAAAAAGCTACTTTCTTCTTACATCTGTACATAGTCTGTACTTACATCTGTACAGACTACTCACAAACAAACACTTTTCCTTTTGCAAAATTCTTCTTGCCTGAAAAAGACAATGTGTTTCTCAGCTTCTGTTATAGCAAGCTGGGTATTATTAATCTTTCTTCTCAATTGTTAGGCTGCCTGCTGCTCCTGCCTTCCTATTTCCCAATTCAAAATCCATTGTGAGAAGCGTATAAATCACAGTGGATAACTAACTCCTCTACAAAAAATGACTTTGTAATTTGGTTGTTACTTCCCTTCACAAATAACATAGTATTTTTATTTGTGACATGGGGGAAATAAGACTGCCGAGTTATTTCTCAAAGGTCTTGCTTCAGGACAACAAACACATGAAGTCAGAGGAGCAGAAATGGCTCTAGGTGCCAGCTTCTTCCCAGTCTTCTCTGAAGGCTCCATGGCAGGCAGAGCTGCAGGTGAAAGGACAGATCATTTCTACATGTCGTACTCTTAACTTGTGGGTGTTCAGAATCATCTTCTTTTAGTCAACCTTTTTCACTGAAGATACGGTAAGAAGTCTGTGGCCAGGTGAGGATGAGGGTCCTCTCAGCCTCCTGGCTTTTATCTGCTTGCCTTAGAGGGCTAAAATGAATGACACTGTGGTAAACACATTCAATTTAAATGATAGACCTAGCCTTACACTTCCTTTCTGGGTTTCGTTAGCTAAGTCTTAGATGATTATACACATGCATTGTCTTTGTGGTAAAAATGATCAAAATTCAAACTTCTAAACCGATGTGATTTTCTCTACTCATTAGTGCTGTGGCATAAGCATTGTTTTCAGAGGCGCCGTTTTATTTAGTGGTCATTTGGCAACAGTGAGTGCCGAAGACACAAAACACAATGGTGTACGTGCTGGAGCACTTATCTGTTCCCATGATCCTTTGTTAAGCTATTAAACTCATACATCTTAATGCCAGCAGAACTGGAATAATTTGAGGAATAGATTTTTGCAACATGATTTTTAGGGAAGAGGGAGGGGCAGGGTTGAGAAGATTGAATCTGCCCTGTGCAAGTGCACTGGCTGTTCTTTCCTGCACAGCCAAAATAGGTTCTTTTGACAAGTGATTTTTGTTTGTTTTTTGGACTGCCGGAATTTTCAGAGCAGGTCTGCTAAAGCACTCCAGGGACCCTGTTCCTTCCCCTTTCCTGTGCAGTTTTCCTGCAGCTGGTTAAACTTTTTATGTTGGGAATTGGCTAAAATTTTTTGGTTTCTAATTAACCCAACTAATAGTAAATTAATTCCATGAAATATTGGCAGTAATTCTGCACAATACTGGATTAACAACTCACTGTTAACTTAGGTGCTTTCCTAAATCTTAAGGGAGCCTGTATATGCCATTGGAATGCTTCCAAAATACCCTGGATTTCAGAACATCTCACTTTCTTCCCAGTGATTTAAAAACAAAACAGTGCATAATCTGGCCCAATGGACTAGCAATGGTGAGGGTGAATGATGTGTTTTTAGGAAATCTGAGGACACTATATGTGTCTCGACGATCCCGTGCTGGCTGCAGCTACCTGTTTCAGAATATTTCTCCCCCAGTCCCATACAGAGTCCAAGGACTCAGCTGTGCCCTGCGAAGTTTCCTGTTTACAGCCGTGCATCCTCCGAAAACAGTGTGCTCTCTGCTTCCCACATCTCAGAAGCCATAGACGGATCCCGTAACATCCTGTGCCTTTCCGTCATCGCAGCACTACTTTTTTCTGAGAACTGCCGGGAGAAGTCGCTCACAGGATTGTTAACAATTGGTCATCACCTTCTGGATGTGTCAGACCATAGAGTATTCCAGGCCATCAGGCTTCACTGACAAGCAAACAATATGAAGAAAACATTCGCCCTTTGTTCCCACTGTATGTCGAGGTCACTCTGTATCACTGTGGATAGTACACTTACTACACAGAGAAAATCCGCTGCCTTTTCATTTGAGACTGAATGTTATATAGCTTGAAGTGCACAGACTGAGCTGGGATAGAAATGTAGCTCAGTTCTGGCAGCTGCACAGCTTATCTTCCCCATTTGCCTCCTTGTGGTTATGGCTGAGGCCAAGGTATGTACACCGTCTGGTTCCTGCCAGTGATGGAGTCTCCTCAAGGAGTAAAAAAGTCCCATCTTCAGCTCCCTCCAAAGAGGAGCCCAGATTAAGACTTCATTCCTCTCATTTCTTCCTCTGCCCTACAATGCACGCCTATTGTCCTCAGCACTTACTTAACAGCGTTCAAGAGAGAATCAGCAAGAATGATAAATTAGAATATAACAAGAGAAATACTCCCTAGTGTGGAAAAAAAAAATTGAACTCACTTGTACTACAGGTAATAATCTTTGTCTGCTGAGGGCTGCCTACACAGGCATATTTTGGGTGAAGGAAAAAAAACATTAATTAAAGCTGAGTATGTTCTTTTTTTCAGAAGCCTCAGACTGTGTAACCCAAACCTGACCTCAGTCTTGTGCCCGCTTTTAGTAAGAAGAAATCTGGCATCATGAGAAGTGGACTGCACCACCTCCCACAGCATCCCACTCCCTAGAGACTGACAGCAAGCTGCTCTCATACTTCACTCGCTCCTGCCCATGGCAGAATGTAAATGCCTCTGTGTGTGTCACACAGATCGTGTAAATAAAGGCCAGGATTTGGCCTCAGTGTGCAAATCAAGATTTTCCCTGTAGTATTAAGACTGTGAAAAGTTTGAAATTCTTATTGTGCTTGTTTAAAGGTTGCCTCTAATTAAGTTTTTCCAAACATATTTGGTATTACAGATTCCTCACAACCTTTCCGTTGTTCTTGCAGTCAAAATAGCAGCAGCCACAACCATGCACACCACATTATTAAAAGAAAAGGACTAGTTTAAACTAAAGACTATAATTACATACCACTAAGTAAAATGTATACTTTAGAAATTCTTTCCAATGTATGAAATGATTCAATAGAAGGTAGAATTTAACACCAAAAAAAGTTGCTATGAGCCTGAAAGACCCTCCCTACTGAAGAAAAAATATTTTCAAATATAAAAAAAATCTGAAGAAAGGTAGAATGCTTGAAAACAGATTGAATAAACCCCAAATCCACTGCTGAAAGAGAGCAAATTCTTCCATTTAGAGTTTAAATTAATGCAATAAAAAAATGAATTGTAGGTAGGGGAAAACCTACTTTCCTTATTCCTCAAGCAAAATAGTAATGATATCAAATAGTAAACAGATCTTCCTTCCTACAGATACTCTCAAAAATAGTCAATAGACACAAAATTTGTGTGAAACAGGGCTTTGGGAATAGCAGTGAGGTATCAAAATTCATTAAGTCTACCAACCTCTTAATTTTTTCCCCATCCATCTGGAATGAACGTATGCACCATCCCTCTCACTGAAGAATTATTTCCACACACATAATGTCAAACAAAAAGAAGGCCAAAGGGGCAGTGCAATAACCTGACACACGACTCAGAATTTTAATGCATTTTTCTTGTCTTGTATGAAGAACCTTTGTAGGAACAGAAATATAATGTTCTTAAAAACCTTACTTAGTGGACTGATGGAATGCTGGTGCACTATCATAGTCACAGAATATTTTGGGTTGGAGGGGACCTTCAAAGGTCATCAAGTCCAACCCCCTTGAAATGAGTAGGGATACCAGCCAGATCAGGTTGCTCAGAGCCTCGTCCAACTTGATCTTGAAAGTTACCAGGGACAGGCATCTACCATCCCTCTGGACAACCTGTGCCAGTGTTTCACCACCTTCACTTTAAAAATTTTCTTCCTTCTATCTGGTCTAAATCTACCCTTTTTTAGTTTAAAACCATTACCCCTTGTCTTATTGCTACAGACCCAACTAAGGAGTTTGTCCCCATCTTTCTTATAGGCCTGATAAGGCCACAATAAGACTTCTTCATAACCTTCTCTTTTCCAGGCTGAATGAACCCAACTCTCTCAGCCTTTCTTCACAGGAGAGGTGTTCTAGCCCTCTGATCATTTTTGTGACCCTCCTCAGAGAATGTCCATGTCTTTCCTGGGCTGACGACTCCAGAGCTTGGTGCATTGCTCCAGATGGTTTCACAAGAGCAGAGGGGGAGAAAATAAGTCACCTCCCTTGACCTCCTGGCCACTCTGTTTTGATGCAGCCTAGGATATAATTGGCATTCTGGGCTGCAAGTGCACATTGTTGACTCATTTCCGGCTTTTCATCCACCAGTACCCCCAGGTCCTTCTCCACAGGACTACTCTCAATCCCTTCATCCCTTGACCTGTATTGATACTAGGCATTGCCACAACTTAAGTGCTGTACCCTGCCCTTGGCTTTGTTGAACAACATGAGGTTCACCTTAGCCCACTTCTCAAGCTTGTCCAGATACCTCTTGATGGTATCCCACCCCTCAGGCATGTCAACCACACCAGTAGCTTGGTGGTGTCTGCAAACTTACTGAGGGTGCACTTGATCCCACTGTCTATGTCATTAATGAAGACATTAAACAATAGTGATCCCAATATGGACCCCTGAGGGACATCACTTGTCCCCAGTCTACCTCTGAATATTAAGCCATTGACCACTACCCTCTGAATATGACCATCCAATTAATTCCTTATTCTCTAAACAGACCACCCAACAAATCTATAGCTCTCTAATTTGGAGAGAAAGATGTTGTGGGGTGCTGTGTCAAAGACCTTACAGAAGTCCAGATTGACAACATTTGTAGATATCAAGCTACTATAAAACAATAGATTCAGTGTAATGTTCTTTGTTGATCTCGGGTCTTTGATGTTACTACTGGCAACGTAGGATTCAGTTTGCTAGAGTGGTCTTGGATGGGAGGATTTCTTTCTATTTGGAGGGAATTTTAGACACCATCTGAATGTTCTGTCTCACAGAGGTGTAGTTGACAAACTGTGTGACTGAGGTATATATATTTATTTCTGTGGGATTGCTATGTGATTTCCTTTAATTGGGTGTTATTACCTTGTTGCTAGATCACAGTAATGGCAAAGGTGACTCAAGTTCCCTGTGAATTTTGCTGTGACAGAGTCCCCTAGGTAATTCAGGAAAAGTCCAGCCCCACCACATCCCACAGCCATTGTGTGATTGTCATTGAGTCAACAAAAGGGTCTGACCCTGAGTGAGTTTACACTGGGCCAAAATAAACTTATCAGTCTCAATAACCTTCACACTTTTGTCTTCCTTCCTTCTATTTCAATGCATGTTAGTTGCACACTGTGGTAGCACAGATGCCTTGTGAGCCACTATGATCTTCCTTTCCCTTTCTAAATCTCACTACTATATTTCTTCCTTCTGAGATTTTATATGCTCTGTAGAACTTGTTGCCACAGTCTCTCAGAGAGGCCTTGCTATGTTGTGGATCTGAAAAGGATGGCACAGCTACCTGCAGGACTGTAAAGTGGTGCAGACTTGCACCTGTAGGGATTCCCACTGCTTAGAAACAAAAGCCTGGAAGAAACCTACAACTTTATGCTTAATGGCATAGGTCAGCCTCTAAGTTAGGGCAAACTATTTCACTATTTGTCATTCCAGACCTCAGGCACTGTCCTCTGAAATATAAAAGACAGTTTACCTGATCTAGCCGCTGGTCTGCCTGTTTCTGTGGTCCTCTCTTGTCTTCCCTTGAAGGTCACTTCAAAGCCTTAATCATTGCCATGGACAGCAATTATTTCCAGGCTTCAGCTACTACTTTGTTTTTCAATGAAGACAAAAGGGAGTATTTGCAATCCCAAATTAAAAGTCTGTAAGAAACATGGTAATTTTACCAGCTCAACCTGAGGTTAGGGCTCAAAATAAATTTAGCTGTATTAAGTCGTGCTCTAGTACTACACTGCACCACACTCACTGGTCTTCCTAAATCACATCAGGACCAATGATCTGTTTTCTTCACCAATGCACTGCAACAGGTAAACTTTGCATCATCTATAAAACTCAAATTATTTGGGTTAGAATTATCCAAGGACTTCACGTGGGTCCATTACCACAGGCTAATGTGTTCATTGTGTTCACTGTCTAAAGAAAACAAATGTCCTGAAATGGAATGAGTTCTGTGGTTTTCAGTAACAACCATTATGTTAAAGAATACCTTTTAACTAAGAAAAGATGTAGAAATGAAGTTACAGAGGTTTCTACCCATCCTTTTCCTCTTCTGTTGACAGTTCAAACTCCATACCAGGAAGCAGGTGTATGCCCAGTACTAACTTTGCAATGCTAATTAAGCACTATCTCTGGAAGAGGTGTCCTTCAGGGCTGTTAAGACTAAGGTCATGTCTGCACATCTCTGGTATTTCTCTGTGTCACTGTTATTTAAAGAATATGGCAATAAATGCCAACATCCTGGTTAATATTTCCTCTATTTCTGCTAAGCAATTTCTTCTGTTTAAGACTGTATTTGTGAGCTTTCTGACTGCTACATTTACCACAGTAATATGCTATTCTACAGTATTTAACACTAAGTTTTGTTGAAAGTTCTGGACATCCAAGACACAACATCCATGATGTCTGAGAACTAAGTGATTAAACAGGTAACACTCCCTGGCATGTAGGCAACCTCCCTGATTTTTATGAAGTTATCTGAATATGAGTTTGTCTCTTCTAGCACAGCCCTTTCTCTCACACCACATTAGATAATGGCAATTCATTTCCAGAAAGTATTCCTGCTTTTCTGACAGTAGAAACACTGTTACCCTTCTCTGTAGATAACAGTGGGACCTGCACTTAAACTGGAAATGTCCACAAACATGTTTTTTAAGTACATAGGCTCTACATTTAAGAAAGCTTTACTTCAGACTCACTAGGCAGGGCAAGATCTAAATTTTTTTTTTGTGATATTCAGCAGCTCCTCAGTTCCTCTCCAAATATATGCAGTATTTATAAGTCTTGTGTTTTACTGGGTTAAGTTACATCCTACTGACAGCCTATTGTCCCTGCTACTTGTCAATGGACACGGGTTATTTCTTCATTCTCTTTCTACCCGAGGCAAGTTTAGCTGAGGACTGTGCTAGATGGCTTATAAAAATTCCATTACAGCACCTCCCAAGGTGAAAGGAATCTTGGTGGGGCACTTGTAATACAGATTGCCTGAAGACAAGAGACTATGTCCATGGAGACAAAAAATGCCCCCAGAGAAAAAGCAGATGAATGAAAAGTCTTACCCTGACCTTCTCCTGCCATGCAGACAAACACCACCCAGACCAATCCAAAGGATAATCAAGTGGGATCAGTACAAGCAGCAGGAGGAGCAAGCAGCAGCTGTACTGGTGCTTTGCAGCAGTCTAGCAGAGAAGATGAATTAATCCAGATTTGTTTACTCATTAATTTCCTTTATGATTCAGGTCAATGGGAAGCACTGTACAATTATTAGAAAGGGATCTTGATTTAGTATATTCAAGAATTGGGAATGGAAATGGAAAGTCAAAGAGTGTGAATGCTCAGGTAGAATAGTAGACACAATTTGTCTACACCATCTGTACTGTGAGTTTGCTTATTCGAAGTATAGTCATCCATGAAAGGCTCAACCCATGAAGAATGGCATCCATTAGGGCATCAGAATTCAGTCAGTCTCAGGGAATCTGGCTTCTTCCTTGCTTAGAGCAACTTAAACATAGGAAGTCTAACCTTACCTAGTGAATGATACACCTTTCAACCTGTTATTCCTAGCTGCCTGGTCTTCCTGTGTAACCAGAAAGTGCTGAAAAAGTAAGGTAAATAATTCAGAATTTAGAGCTGGATTAATGTTATTTTCTCAACCTCTGCTGAAATTCTGGAAAAAAAAACCCCATCCTTGAAGCACAAATACTGTGTTGAGGTTTTGTTTTCTGATCCATTTTCCCCTGAATCTATTAGTTTAGATCTCATCAAAACTAGCAAAATTATATTCATCTAACAAAACTAAGAAGAAAGTCCTTCCAATCCCTCACATTATTAACAATATTAAAAATGCAAATTCTCAGTTCTTTATTATTTTCTGCTTCCATTCATTTCCAGTCTCATAACCTGTGACAGATACTTCTGTTGCAAGACGTGCCCAGGCCATTTAGGGTATACTTCCAGCATATGTTTACATCTTTTGTTCTCCTTCAGTTTGTTACCAAATCTATAACACAGGAAGAGATGTGAAATTTGATCCTGTTTCTTTAACATTTTATCCCTGAGTGGAAGACCTTACTAAGGGGATAGACACCTGAGAAGTGTCAAGCTACACTAATTCCAGAATAATATCCCAAACATGTGTGACTCAGTCCTGCAAAGGTAGCATTAATCCATCCAGCAGTGATTTTTTCCCCAAAAGCATGGCAAGAAATTTTATTAGGATTTCTGATCTTTACCTTTTAACTTGCTCGTTTTTTCGCAGCTACTGTAGCATGACTTGTTTATGCCTTAGGCTCAACCCCTCTGGTCATAACTCCACAGTGCTGGTATTGGACTCAGCACCAAAAAAAAGTTATTTCTGTGGTGGGAGTTATGAACCCAAAGTCTCCCCAGCTGAAGGTTAAGTTGCCTCTTCCTTTCTTACTCCAGTTTAGTGCTATTGAGACAATGCTGTAAGTTTTGCTTTTGAAGAGAGATTTATAACACATGGCACAAAGTCAGTTGTTACCCTGTCCAATTACATATTTTTTGAGATTGATCTACTCCCCATTGAAGTCAGTGGGTGGTTTTCCACTGAATTCAATAGCATTTGGATTGAGCCAAAGGGAAGGAATGAAGCACTAGGGCACTACAGCACATAGAAAGAGCAGGACAGTACATTAAGTGCATGTGTTTTCATCATGATTGGTGTTTCAGGCTGTTAAAGCACTGCCTTTCCCTATATCATAACAAAAAATATCCGGGCCTGGAAATGATAAATTATTTCAGTGGTTTTTCTTCTATTGAATTTTTTCTAGATGTATCCATAGTACATTGCAAAATGTGACTCAGTTCCTATGCTTATGTAAATTTATATAGGGTCTGTTCTGAAAAAAAAAAAAAAATGTCCTTAGTGCTGTTCAAAAATAATCACCTGGTTTTTCCAATGTATGTAGGTATTTACAATAAATACTGTTACATTTTCCTAGGAAATTACATGCCAGCACAGACGCATATATTCAAACCCAAGCAAGCATCACACAAATTTGCCTTGATGGCAGTTCGTGTCTTAATATCTGTTAACATTAGTCATCTGCATGCTTAAGTTTTGTTAAATGTACAAACTATGTGACACTCCACCCTTGTTGCAACATCAATTTGCAGTGTCTGGTTTAAGGTCATATTGTCTTATCAGGCTAATGGTCTATAGTAAACAGCATTTGCATAGGGTGTGGGGGGGGGAACAGAAAAAGAAGGGAAAAAGAATTTTGCAGATACTGAGGTAACTTAGTCAATGTATAGATTTTTTATTATTATTATTTAATTAAATTTACTGAAACAAAATCAAGCCCTGAAAAGTGAGAAACTAATCACACTAAGGTCATCCTTTCAATGTAAATTCACCTGTGCTGCATATGTACTTCCTAGTGAAGCTTTACCCATATGAACAAATAACACTTTAAATACAGCTTCCTTCCATTCAGAGGATGGATGGTGCTCCAGGGATGAGAGTTGTGCAGTGGTTGCTTTAAGAAGAGGAGGTGATATCAGGTTGAATTGCTTAGGCTGAATAAAGTAGACACTGAATAGCTGTAGGTCAGTGCTGATGGCAGGATAGAGAGGGTGGAGCAAGACCCTGTTTGATGCCTGCTGAAATCTTCCATAGAGAGGGTGATCAAGATCCTACATGATAGTGTGCAAGAGAAGCAGATCATCTTTGAAATTCAGGTTTGGATGTCTTTAGAGAATTAAGTGTCCATGAGATTGCAGAGGAAAAAAAAATAAAAATTCCCTAGTTACCTCCCCCATTTCTACCCTGTGATTATCCATACTGCATGCAGGCTATTTTGCCCATGGATTTATTTGATTTTTTAAACTAGCTCTTCTCGAACCAAAATTTTGGTGTAGTTTGTCAATGGACTGCTGCTTGTATGAATTACAGATAATTCAAGTTTGCCACCTCCTCTCCAGTTTCTTTTTCCACCACTGTTCCCATGGGCACTGTGCCTTTCAGTACCCATTCAAGCCACCATGACGTATTTCAAGACATGCAACAAACGTGGAATGGGAACTCCAGCTATATATTTGCATATGGAGTCTGGAGGACACTTCCAATATCTTGTGGATGTGTTCAATACACTGTAGATGGGACTAGCTCTGAGCAATGTGAATTTGAACCATTCTGCACAACTTAGTCTAGGGGTGAAGATGAGTCCTTGCAACATAGGTCTTCAACATGATGTATGTAAAGAATTTGAATTAATCTGAGTATCTTATATAAAATACATCAGCAAGCTTTAATAGCAATCTCTGTGCAAAAGGCATGAAGCGACAGCAGGAGGCATCAGGGTCTGTCTACCCCCAACATGTGTTGATTTAACCATTCACTCAAATGAAAGGGGATAAAACTCCATGGGTATGTGTGAAATGAGAAAGAACTTATTGTGAACCATCAGCATAAAAAATGTCCTCTGCAGCAGAACAAGTAGAAAGAAATTAACATAATTGGAAAAATTGTGGAGGGAAGAGAGAGGAAAACTAAGATGCATGTCTGTGGAGCTGGCACTGGGCCTCCCAAGCCTTTAGTTTGTTATGAGTAGCTGTGATACATTCTGCCTCATTTAACCTCTTTAGGAAATTACAAATCTTTACAAACCCCGCAACAGTCATGCAGCATCAAATATTGAAAATCTGATAAATCTTCATGCTTTCTGGAGTATTTCCAGGTCCTACTTAATGCTTGACTCATGATGGCAATTATCCTCTCCATGTTAGGAATACAGTAACTAATTAAGTGGGCTCATGAAAGCACATTCAGAATTGTGAAGGAGAGCATAACTGATGTGATTATATTCCTGACATATTCATTGGTCCAAAGCAAGCTTAAAACTGTTTAAGTCCAGAGTTCAAATAAATGGAAATCAAGTGCCAGGGATTGAAAGTACTGCAGTTTAATGTACCATTTACATTAAAAGATATTGTTCTTTGGAAGAGTTGTTCTTTATATTTTACAATATTTGGAGGCAAAGTTGTCTAATGGCTGCAACTAAAAGCTGTCTGGGTTATAAGTACAAGTGAACTACTTAAACATCATTCATTATGAAAGAAGACTGATGGCTACCTTGATCTGGAATCTGTCATATTAAAATAAGAGCAAGGTACTATACCTCCTGGAAACCAAATAAACTGAATATCTTGAGTGGATCCAAAGCACAACACTAGCAACAGCCATGCTTGCACCGTCTCTTCAATTCTGAGTTCCTGAGAGAAAGGATGACCTGAGCTACCTTATTTCTGATAGCAATTCAGCTGCTTTGGTATCACACCTTTACATCCTTCTTACTCTTTTATGTCTTACAGTCTACTAAACAGAATGAAAAGAAAGAAGAAAAAATGAGGAAAAAAAAAAAAAAAGAAAGAAAGAAAACAGTGCAAAACATTATTTAACAAAAATAATGTACTGATGTTGAACCAGGGAGCTACAGATCAGAATTTGCTGAGTAAGGAACTGTGTAAAAAGGACCAAAATGTCTTCAGGGTTTTCCTACATTTATGTCTAAGAGTCATATATATCTATGTATAAATGGGTATTTAAGAAAGAGAAAAGAGTTGCTTTGAAAGTGGGGAAATGATGTCCAGAAACATAATAAAAAATCTGCGATTCACATTTTTTGTTGACATTGTTTTAAATAAGTGAGAATTCAGTTCATATATAAATGTGTGTACATCTGTATTTGTGTGCATGTGGTATGAATACATATATAGCATATAAACTTAATATTTTGTATGCATAAATGTGTGAGTGCACCAAAATTTATAATTCTTTAGAATTTTCAGATTTTTTTTTTCCTTTTATTTTACACCTTTTTAACCATTTATATTTAACCAGATAAAGGCAAAAGACTCTCCATTTTGTATCTTCTCAGCACAAAACATGGACTAGGATATCAGTAGTATTTGTCAAGGTGATATTCCTCCCCCACCTCCACACACACTCACTTTTGCACACACATACACACACATGTTCAAAATATAATCACTTACATTTAGAAAATGGAAGAACACTGCAATTCATCCAAGTCACTTCAGAAGCAGCAATAGTTCTTGTTGAGAGTGTACGTCACAGGATCACACTGTAACATGCAGTTTAAGTTGTTGATTTTACCCAGATGACTTTACAGCCTTTTGCCAAAGACCTTAAGCTTTTTTAATGCTATTATTAAAGTTTTCCCTCTGCAGCTAAGTTTCAAACTCTTAAGAGTTTTAAGTACTTTCTTTACAGGTCTCTGACAGTGCATTTTCCACTCTGTTGTGTGTTTCTGAGAACACAATTATGTAAATAAATGAAGCCCACATGTGACAACAGGTCTTGAGAGACTCTACTATAAAAATATGTTTTAGCTACTTATGTTAATAGATTTTTAGCCAATCCTTAAACATATCTGTAATTGCTACTCTCTTCTCCCTGAAATTGTATAGCCCTCTTGCTGGCTCAACTATTTAGTCTTCCAGAAATTTGTCACCAATTTCTTAGTGCAATTATTTTGTTCCACGGCACTCTGTTTTAACTAAGCATTTTAAAACATAATTAACTGTACCATAAGACAATAATATTACATAACAACACTCAGAAACAGATGACTTTGCCTCTTGTAACTTAATAAAAGTATATTAAAAAAGTAAAGAAGGAGTTGACAAATATTATAGTCTTTAGTGAAAGTTTCATTTATTTTACATAAAGGAAAATACCAGCCTGCTGAAGTCAAGGGGGCAATGGTTTTAATCTATGAATTCTGGTGATGGAAATTGAACTAATCAAAGCTATCTAGGGTATTTAACTAAAAGACTTCAATTAAATTAATGAGAACTTCATGGATAAGCTGCTTGCTTGGTATTCAGTCACAGTACTTGCTGCAGGATGCTAAAGAACTGGAAAAGCTGCTCTCAGCTTTGAAACTGGCTGGATTGCTTAGCCTACCCACTTACCTCAAACCTTGTTGGGCAAAGGGTAAACCTTGACATAATTGTTGTGTTTTCTATTTTGCAATAAAGTATGTAAATCATTTTGTGTCCGTACAAAGGCTGTGTGCTTATAAATCTTGTCCGTCACTACGGCTGTAGAATTAACGTAGTAATCTGGTTGGGGACAGTCACTCTCTTACTGTCCTGAATTTAAGAATCAATATTCAATCAGGAATAAGAGGATAAAAAAAGAAATAGCTGAAGAGAGCTCTGATTCACAGTATAGTGGGCTGTAACACAGCAAATTAAGGCTGATAACTGAATAGCAATAGTATCTTCAAAAATCTGTCTTCTGTCCACGTTATCTTACATTTGAATATTTTGTCTTTATCCTTCTATTTGCAAGCAGTGCAGGCAGGTTAGGCACTGCCTTCATATTTTCATTTATTGCTATAAATCTCAAAATGAGCCCAAAAGGAAAACAGAAGGGAGTTAGAAAACTTCCAGACAAAATAATATTCTATCAAATTTGTATAGATAATTTCAAGCATTACAGCTTTCACTGGTTTGCTGCTGGAACATGCCTACACACAATGGACACTGATGCAACAGGGCTAGGGTTTTGCTCAGATGCAGAGGTTCTTATTTTTGGTGTAAGCCAGTTCCCTATAGACATGTCAGAAACCCTCCCACCACACGGAAATCAAGGGGAGGTGGTCAAGGGCCGCCAAGCAAGGAGTTGTAGGGAGGAATTAGTAAAAACTCACTCATTTCCCTAAGGCTTGGCACAGCCAAGCAGTACCCTGAGGAATATTGCTGCAATCTATTCACTGAATGACTCAATGCCAGGAGTTTTGTCTTTTGTTATTTGTAAGCTAGAAGGTAATGTAAATACAATTTTCCTGATGAAAATGTAGTATTTTAGGAAAGCATTTATGATATTTCAAAGCCCTTTAAGCTTAAAATAGGAAAGTGAGATCTGAAGTGCTATTAATATGAAACATCTTTAAAATATAGTGGATAAAGTAATTCAAAACCTGATTGCTGTAGTTTTAAGAAAATTGAAACTATTATTTTTCTAGACATGAATGTTGATTGGGATCTATATAGCTCCCTATGCAGCTGCATATGGTTTTACCACACCACAAGGGTAAGAGGGAACTGATGGGGCTCTGTTGGCTGCAGAGAGACTCTGAAATTCTGCGTAGCACAGGGACCCATGAGGAATAAGGGAACCAGGCACTTCACTAATGCCATGGCTATTCAGATCAGCTGAGAAAAAAAAAGAGAGAATGAAGCATGAGGAAGAATACTCTGGAAAGAGAGAACAGGGACAGAAACTAATTGTTAAGTGTTATAGAACAAAGGGAAAAAGAACTACTACTGGGAGAAACAGTGGTACTAAACCTCGTCTTCCTTATTGCCTTCATGAAGCAAAAGCTTCCTTAGCTGGGATCATGTTGGATACTTACAAAAGTGTTACAGGTTCTGATGCTTAGTTTCAAAAATCTAGAAATACACATGTATCAGCTGGTTACAGAATTCATACAATCTCTCAAATAGAGATTTTAAATGTCACAGTGAAGAAAATCAATAGAGAGTTTCAGTTAAAACAAAACAAACAAACAGAAGTATTAATTTTAAGCTATTCTCTAAGATTTATTGCTCATCTTTGTTTAGCATAAGTGCAGGAGCAAGTTATTGTCATGGATAGAGCTGTTCTATACAAACATTCCCTTTCATGGACTCGTATTTTGTACATAAAATGAAAACGTTTTAAACAAGTGAAAGCATTTAATTTCACATAGATTCATGTTTGTAGTAGGAAAGAACCTTTCATTTAAAAAATATTAGAAAACAGAAATGAAATGTTCTTTACCTCTACCTCCTTGCCAAGTTTTTGTTCCCTCCTGAGTTGGAAAGTTCATTTATTCAGTGATCATGAAATGTAAAAAATGTTTTCTTTTAAGTCTTCAGGATTTTATCTGCCTCTTTAAACCACACACCCAGACATCATTGTCAAAGGGTCAAAACAAAGAGATATCAAATTGCAGAAGCAGGTACCAAGGGAAAATGTAAATCTTTCTTAATTCAAAAATGTCTCCTTTTTTAATACACTGTGGACCAGATTGATAACGGCAACATTGTTCATAAATTCTCAGACCACCCACCAGCATCAGTAAAGCTATAGCCATACGTATATGTACGTGTACATGAAGATTTAGACTACAAACCAGAACCATTTGGAGAAATAGTTTTGTTACTTCTATAAAATGAATAATAATTAATTAATCAATAAAAAGATTTGCACAAAGTAAAGAAAAATCAGTTCTGGATTCCTGTATATCTACCAGACAATTGTGCAAATATACTTTTAAAATTGCATATGATTCTATCTTTTTGCTACAACTCAGGTCCCCAAATAAGAGAGAAACAAATCTTGCAAGTGGTGGCTCATTTTGTCTGTCTACATACCCAGTTCACCTGAAACCTTTCAAGTCTTCTTTTCCTACTTTTTTTTTTCCACATTCCATTTACATGTTTTGTGATGTTTCAGTACACAACTCTGACCATCTTCCCAGAAAAGAGCTCCCAGAGGATCCTTCCAAGGCTGTGTTCTCCCTTCCAGCTTCACCATAGGAAGCAAATTGCCATCACTTGGGTTGTTACCATAACGGCAAATAGATATATTCTAATGAGCTAAGTTTAATTGGGTTCTTTGAGCAAGAAATCTCCATCGTAGTAGACTGCTCTTCATCTCTAGTCTCCAGTTCTCTCTTTGGTGAACATATATCAGGCTCTAGGATCTTAAAAAAAGTTATCACTGAGAAAGAGGATTATGTCAGGTAGCTCACACCTATCAGTACTCTTTGGAAAGGCGTCGCTCTTAATTACTGTCAAAAGCTAGAGCTGGAGCAAGTTCTCTGTAAGGAGCAAGGCAGAACAGAATGTCAGGAAACAAATGTGAATCTTCTCTCTAATGCTGCTTGTCAGGTAGATTTGTGTATTTGTCTTCCATCTCCTTCTCAACTAGCTTTGCAAAAAAGACTCAAAAAGATGTTTGAAGAGGTGGGGGAAGTAAAAAAAAAAAATCTTTCTGTAAAGAATAGGAGGGGAAAACACTTCCCACCTATGAACTCTACTTGGTCCACAGTAACAGAAGGCTCATGAGGAAAGATAGCTTGGGATCTCCATTCTTTTCTGATGTGAATCTAAACAATACTTTGTTGTACTCATATGGTGTTTTTTCTTGGAAGGTAAGACTTCTCTCACCTAGCTGTAGCTGTCTGAAACACAGACCTCTAGTTTGAGCTAATCCTTGAGGGTTACACTATGGATCATAGTAAGAAAGAGGCCCTTCCAATGAGTAAGTCAGATACTTGTATTGAGAGTCCTCCAGACATGTCCATCTTCCTTCGGTGACTTCAGAGGGAGCTTAGGTGATTTGTTCAGACCAGATGACTAACTTTCATGTGGCTAAAGTCAGGCCAGCCTCAGCTTGCAGGATAGTACACCAAATAAGGAACAACAGAGCAGAACACAGTTTTATCCATTCTTCCCACATTAACCTGCTTTCACTGTACTCCTTGTAAGGGATAAGTCCCTTCTGCATGTTTTGGGAATCAGGGCATATTTCAGTGAAGAACAGAGATGCACTCTGACTCCTTTGTTCAATCAAGATGCCATGAAGTTCCAGCACTTAATTTCCATAGTAAGCTTTTAAGAAACAGAAATGATCATTGGACAATTCTGCAGGACAGACCAGCTTAGCATTAGGTGTTAAGTTCACAAAACAGAAAAGGGTCAAATTGTATTAGGAGAATTTTCCTTTTGAATTAAATAGCTAGTTGTAATCTCCCATGCCACTCTCAAAACTTAGACTGTTCTGACAGCAATGCCCAAGTGAAATGAAAGTTATAGGAATCTTTATTCTTAATTTGTTAGTAGGTTTCAGGGAAAATAAATTAAGATGGTTTCCAGAATAGTTCTGTGAGAATACTTACTGTCCTTGCTATAGGCTCTTAGCTCCATCCAAATAACTTTATGAAACACCACATAAAAGCCAATGAAAATAAAGTTTACAGCATTCAAACTATCCTAAAATTAGAACTCTCACATTTTATGTCACTACTAGTTATCCGACCCTTATTTTAATCCTCCACCCATATCAGTTCTATTTTCATGTAGGCTAACTATGTAGCTATTCTTATAACTTCCCCATTCTTCCAAATAAAATCACTGTTTTCCTACTAAGACAGGCTATTAAATATTGATATAGCATTAGAGCTTGTAAGCACCTTCAAAACTGTTTAAAATATATCTGAAAGACTTATGTTTTTTCAAATCATTTAATATGGTAAAAAGTGCCACCTTGCTTTGTACACTAAGTAGATGGTTACAGAGAAGCATCTGCAATTATTTCAAGTACACCAGAATCAACTCAATGAAACTAATAAAAAATGGCATATTATTAGCTCTCACAAGATGGAGTATATTTATTCCACCATTTAAAAGTCATGAGTCATTTATAATGCATAGAACAAAAGTGAAGGGAAAACTCCTGTCTTTTTAACCATCAGCTTTTGTTCTGAATGGTTATCTGAACTTAAGTGTCTTTTTTCACTGTGTGTTTAGATTGTCCTATGACAATAAAAGACAAACATCAGGACTTTTTTGCTTTATGTTGAACTACTTATTACAACATCACAGTAGTGGGATAATTTACAGCAGACATGTTGACTAATGTACAAGTTTACACCTCCTAAACGTGACAAGCTGCAGGTATGAAAACTGGGTGGTGTCTTAAAAGTATTTGGCATTGTTCAGCCCACATTTAATGTATTTTGTCTACAAATGCTAGAATACTGATGGAATTAAAAACACCTATTAGATTTTTGCAATAATTGACATATAATTAATATACTGATTATAGTTGGTTATTAAGGTATCCATCCAAGTCACCTTCTGAGCTTTGGGAGGAGGTGCGAATGAAAAAAAAATCATTCATATTCTCGTGTGCATGGTGTGAGCCCTCTTTGCTGCATTTACAGCTCCTCTCTGAAAATGTAGAGATACCATTCTACTGGTGATGCTGACTGAAGGATATGCTTAACCTAAAGCTGTACTCCTATAGTATAATATGCAACCCAAGACTGTATAGCTTATCTTCTTGATTGCAACTAATGTACTCTAGTAATGTAAAGCCTAGGTTTCTGAAGGTTTCTAAAATCCCACACTCTTATCTAAAGAACTTTTTGAAGTGCTGCAGAAGAGGTAAAGACGATGTAAAATATCTATGCCTGATCTCAGGGGTCTTTATAGAAAACTGGTGGTTTTTCCTCATTTGGCACTGATCTAAAGGAGGCTGATACTATGGTCAATGAACAGAAACTGAGAGACTAAATCACATTCATATTTACACTTCCAACTTTTTATCAGTTGAGTCTACTTTTTTTTTTTTTGCATAAGTTCTTCTAAAAATATATACCTATCAGGTTTTAGGCAGTTATAATCAAATTGTGTGATTTTCTATTATTTTAAGGGGAAACTTTACTTACTAGCTGGAGGAAAATCTGGTGCATGACAGTTTCTGTTCCACTTTGCTTACCAGAAGGAGAACCTGATGAGCAACTTTCATTTCTACCATTCCTTCCCTAATAGAAAGCAATAGTGACATTGGAAAGTCCTGTCCCAATCGTTCATGACTGTTCATGACTGCAGGATTTTCCGCTCATAGATGTGCAGAATTCCAACACATTTACTAAGAGTAATAATGAACTTCTAATATTGACCAAGGGGGTAAAAAACCAAAAATTAGTAAAAATCCCTCTCAGACACATGAAGGATATACATGGTACAGCACAATGGAAGAATAATTTGATAGAATACCGTATTATGGTATGAGCTTTTTCTTGAGCTGCTCAGAAAATAATTTTCCAGGTGCGGGGAACATTGTAAAACTGAAACAAAATAATTTGACTTAGGTAAATTCAACTAGTTAGAAGAATATCAAAATCCTTCTTCTCGTTTCAAAAATGGCAAAATGTATTAACTCAGTATTTCTGAATCAAAATGCTTTATAATTTCTGTTCTACATTGTGCTTTGACCTTTTGTCCTAGTTTGGAAAGTAAACAGGTGCTGAAATGAATAAATGTGACAGAAACTCCACTTCCATTCAGCTGTATTTCTTTCCATCTGCAGCACAGTTAAATTTTGGAGAGCTTTTTGTAGCACCCTGCAATCCAGAAAGAAGAACCAGGAGGAGTGGATTTGGGAGCAATCAGTATTTCCAGCTAGTGATATCTATTATACCACTAATGGAAATTGCCTTTACCCAAATCAGAACAAATAGCACATAAAAAAATCATGGCCTCAAATTGACATACATTTCAGCTGAACAGTTTCAGGTTTAATTTGGAAACGGCAATAAAAATAACAGAAAAGTATTTTAAAACTGCAGTACATTCTCCTTTGCTTTGCTATTCCTGGCCCATTTCTTTCTGCATTCCTTGTGCCACTTTCATCCCATAGATATGCCTTTTTTGTTTGTTTGTTTGTTTGTTTTAAAGAAAATGTAACAGATAATATCTGTCTCTGAAATAGTTAGCATAGGGCAGAGAGAAGTGGAGGTGATTAAATTTTTTTTTTGGTAGTTTGCAAGTTCAGCAAAGAGGTGGGTTTAAGCCACAAACTTGGAACTGGATTTGATGTAAACTTTAGGGAGGAGGGTGCTGCTGACAGGCAAAAACACAGTTTGTGAAAGCTCCACAGTGCTTCTCTCCCTGCTCTGCACCCAGAAATACTGCAGGGGTGCGTGGCACAAAGGGAGGCGAGACGCTAGTACAAGCAGTTTCTTGCATTCAGCAGAACAGGCCCTGGCTGTGGGAAGCCAATACTAATTTTGAAAACAATGTTTGGAAGCAGTGTACATTTCTCAGGAAGCTCTGCAGGTGGTCCTAGCACTGAAGTTTTTAAAGCCCAAAGCTTTTAGGCATCATCACACAGATCTGCTGTATACTTAAGCTTATTCTTAGAATGGATGTAAGGTGCCTAAATGCAAGTTTGTTATAATATTATAACATATATAATATTATTATATAATATTATAATTATAATAGCACTATTAACAAAAGCGGTGAACACTCTACCTTATGTGATCCTTAAAAGGGAAGCTCAAAAAGTAAAGCAAAGGAATAGGTTTTTATTGGTTTCGCCTTTCTGTGATATTCATGAGTCACAGATCTGTCAAGAAAAAAATTATTAGACCTGCCTCCTTTTAATAGTTTAGCTGAAGTAAGAGAAAGATGATGCAAGTTGTTTCATCCACTGCTGACCGAGCTTCTTACTTGGGACACGACAGAACTTGACTGCAAAGTCTAGAATCCCTGTAAGTGGCAGGATGGGAAAGGGGTATCCCTCGAGGCTGCTCTGTCTTTCATTGCCAGCCTCTGTAATTATACACTGCCTTTCAAAGCGACTTGTGAAAGCTGTCTTTGCAGCCTGCTTCTTTTTCCCAGGCCCTGGGGAAAGTGCATCATAGCTATTCCCTGCCAAATCCAAACACCTTACAATCAAGGATTTCTAAATATGGCTCTGCAGCAGAGCTGCTGGAGGAAGGAAAAAAAAAAAAAGATTAACCTTTTTTTTTTTCTCCCCTGAAAAATGGCATTTTGTTCAATCTATAGAGCTTTACAGAAATATCTGAATTGTGGTGAATGTCTCACCTTCAAAGTTTTTCAGGTCCAAACACATACTGAGGAGTCAAAAGGCTGTATAGTAGCTGATAGCTCTAACTCTCTGATAATTTTCTTTCCATTTTCAAGTCACTAGTTAAAACAAAAAGTGTTTGTTTGTAATTAGCAAAATTTTTCAAAACCTTAAACTTCTTCAAAAGGCCGAGGGCCTCTTAAAGTGCCAAAGATGCTGTCAAAACCATGGGTAAAATAGTCTTTGCAGTATTACTAATAAATGCATATTACAGGATGGATAACAAAGGATGTATGTATGTCCTCCTGCATGCGTATAGGCAGGGAAGAAGAGCTATTTTTCTCTCCACAGCCTCATGTGGTAAGAAGCCAAATCAGCCCAGCTCATGTTATTGCATTCCTTGGGAACATTCCTGGACAATACTGCACTGCTTCCCTGGTGATAAGTGATAAGGATTACAACTCTTTGACTCAGTCTGGTGAACATTTGTGAGAGCAGATTCAATTTTTTAAGTGAGTGAAAATGTACTGACACAGGTATGGACTGAAGAGGCTACCTCTGGATAGGGTAAGGCAAACACAGATGTGTTCCTCGGGTGCTCTTTTCTCAGCTGATTCAAGTTCCTGAGGCTAAATTTGTTTTGTTATCCTTTCCAGTGACTGTGCACTTTGGAAGGCTAAAGAATTATTTTAAGTTTTCATTTATATGGTGTGCTATAAAATAAGGCCCAAGATGGATGAACAGGGGCTCTGTTTTTTAACAACACTGACTTAGAGATTTGCACATCAGCCATCTCTCCTGTAGACTGAGACAGATTTACAGTGCCTGGAAATGTTTGCCAACAAAGATGTTATTGTAACTCTAGTGCCTGTTCAGGGAAGTTTATGAGGTAGAATTAGGAACTGTTCATATTGTCTTCCTGCACTTGATGTATAGGAGAGACAATATGCCAAATGCATTGCTGAGTTAAAAGCAAAGCTGCTGCAACGTTAGGATTGTGTCTAACATTAGGTACCTCATGTGCTGGTCTGTTGCCTCCACCATTCACCTTGAAAAGGACTGCCATGTTTAACTCTCCTTGTGTAACTGTGGGCAACTTGGTTATCTTTTCTATGGTTTTGCTTTCACAACTGATAAACAGAGGTAATATTCATTATCTGGCTCAAATTATTTGTATCTGTTTAATTCTGTGAGAAAGTTGCCTGGTCATTCATATGATTGTGGTATACAATAATAATAACTGACTTTTCTCCCTCAGATGCCATCAAAGATGTGTCACTAAATGATGGGTCATTTGTGTAAGTGGGCATAAGTCCATTGGGATTCAAGGCAACTGAACTTTTGCCTAGATATTCTTTTCCTTTCTGAAATATACTAGTGTGATTTATTTAATTTTTTTTTCATATTGACCTCTTTGGTTGCCATTTTTGCTTATTCTAAACACCCGTCAACTGCTAATACAATTATTCAAGACTGATCATAAATCTTTAGCCAAAGACAGTTCCACTTGCTAGAGAACAGGAGGTAGTTCTTTCTTCCTCTGCTTTCAATTCTTGGACCATACAAAAGTTTCATATGTGTTTATATATCTACAATGCACCTTAACTAAATCTCTGCTGTGGCTTTCAAACTGAATATTAGCTGTCTTTTAATTAGTGAGTTCTTAAATAACTTTGCTCTTTTTTTTTAATTTTCTTGGAGGAAGTTAAGTGGGCTTCACTGTAAATATCCTGCTCAGGGAAAATGGCCTGCCCCATTTCTTCTACACTTTGCACTGATTGTGTTAAGCCTGTGTTCAAGACCCAATGCTTTCCTGTGAATACATCACTGACATTAGCTGCACATTCCTTGGATAGCAGCAAAGTATTCAGCTGTCTAGATGCAGCCAAATAAGAGCACAGAGCTTACTTTGAGCAAATCACTAACAACTTCTGTTGGCCAACAATGGGCAGAAAGGTTCTCTGATCCCTTTAGCTGTGGTGCATGGGAGTAAGTCCAGGCTCTACACAAACTAAGTCACTGCAACATTTTCTTCTCCATCACTTCCATTCTAGGAAGAAAAATATGATCCAGAGAGACTATAAAGAAATGTGGGAACACAGCCAGAGCAGTCACTGCTAAATCTTTCATTTTGGTGTGGTCATTTTACAATAGCCCAGGTATAGCATAATTTTGGAGATATGTACAACAGGCAGATGGTACCTGGACAATCATTCTGTTGTTGGAATGGTTCTGTTTCTCTCATATTACTGTCCAGTTATATGTTTGGAACATTTTTGTTTAGGCTGACAATTTAGCACTGAGTATTTTTTCTGTTTGTGGCGACAGCAAGATTTTCCCCTTGTGATCCACTTGGATTTAGAAGTTAAGTTTTGAGAGTTGTTCTTTTGCCTGCTTCCTTGGTTTTAGGAAATATTTGTCCAGAAAATTGACTTTTTAAATTACTCAAGAGCTGGATTTAACTATATGCTTGATTAGCAAGAATGAGAAAAGGGTATACATTTCAGGATGGCAGATTAAAAGGACATGGTGAGAGGAGCTTCATTCAAGGTCTGAAGAGATTTTTCAGGTCTGAATGAAAATTGGATTAACTGAAGCACTGTTTCCTGTGATTTTATTTTGGTTTCATTTGTTCATTAGAAACACACAGAATCCTACTTAACCAAAGATTCAAAATTATGGCACATGTGGGTCATTTTCCAGAGCTATGTGTAGCAAATTAGACATAATACTTTTGATATAACAAAAAAGAATAACACAGGAATGTAGATTGCCACAGTATATGCCAGTAATGTCAAGTAGAAAAGTCAACCTTGTGAAGTATGTGGACTTTTCCTTCTGTTTTGTAAATTATTTATTTATTTATTTATGTTAAGGATCTTCATACAAAGAAGCCTTGAGATTATCAGCAATGATATTACAAACAGCACCCATCTCACTTATTTTCCATTGACATTAAAGTCACTGCATCATTCTAATTGTATTGCAATCCACAATAAAGAGCTAAGTGCTTGGATCCTCTCAGTTATGTTGTAAAACAGATGCAAGAGGCCTTGTGAACTTATGTGATTGGTACAGTGGGGCATATAATGCTTCAGCCCATTCAAAGGTTTTAAGTTTGTGGAAGCTTGTGAGGAAACAACAGATGATAAATTATGTACATTAAAATATGTTAAACAAGTGAGAACTAGAGACAGTAAAATATGTGCATTCACTCTGCTTCATGGACTTTCTCCTGATGGGAATAGCCAAGAACTGGTATTGCTTCTCTGATACTTTGCTCTTATAATGCACTGTGTTGTAGCACTGTGTTGTAGACCATTGTAAAGTGAGGAAAAAAAGAGGTGCCAAAAAGGGTTACAATTTTTTTTAATCTCTCTCCACTTTCCTTAGTTCAGCAGGTACATCTAACAGAAGGTCTTCTGAATTTACACATGCTGCTGTTGTCAGCTGCACCCAGCCAAGATGTGGATACAGTACCAGGGGAAAAGCTTTTATTTCAAACGTTTTATCACTATTTCAAGATACTGACAAAGGATCTGTGATGCAGCAGCAGGTTTTCAGGTGACTTTTCCCATCCTTCAAGAGCTATGAGCAAGTGGCTCAGACACAGCTAAAAATTTCCTGCATGTATATAAGAAATATATGAAATAACAGTTGGCTTTCAGACAACTGATTTTCCAAAGTGCTTTAAGCACATTGATGGCCTTTATGCCCATTTACAAAAAGCATTTTTCTAGAAGCAGAGGTTTATCTAGAAGCAGATGCCAATGACAGCTCATGAACATGCTCTTTATACTCTGCAGTCTCAGCTGGCCTTGCAAGGAGTGAAGATGAAGGTCATCAACAAGGAATGTTCCAGAAAGTTGTCATATTTAGCACAAAATAGCACACTCATCAATCATCTCTGTGAAGCAAACAGGATTTTGACAAGTGGCATGTTTGTACAAAGTGCCTGAAACTATTGCTATTTTAGGAGGTCTTGCTCTATTGTCAAAGTAGAAAAGCTAAAGCTATTTCACTTCTTCGTGCAGTAAAATCACCTGCTGAACTGTGGCACTACAGCTTTGCTGATAACCAACACAAATACTTGATATGTGCCTATTCCCCCTGTTTTGCTGTAATGCATTGCACATATCATCCTCAATAGCAACAGAGGGAATAGGCTCCCTCTGTCCACTTCAGTTGAATGAAGGAAGAGTCCTGTTCTCCAAGGGCTGCATGGAGAGAGCTCGCTTGCAGTATGAGACTTCTTCCCTCAAACCCACCTGTGCATGAAGAGCCATGTACCTCAACTGTCCTCCTTTCCTGCTTACCATGGTGCTTTATCCTTTTGTTGCTTCCATTCCCTTTGGTATGCTAGACAGCCATTTTATCTTCCCAATCAGTCTTCTGCCATTTCGTTACAAAACCTATACTTTTGCCTGTCCTGGTGCAATGTCCTTCAGCAGTACTTGTGGTTAGAAAACTTAAGAGGTGAAAAATCTAAGGAGGAGGATGACAGCAGTGAAGATTCTCTCTCCAGGTACCTTCAGTCTCTCAGCTGTCACAAGACAGTGATATAAATGAAAGGCACAAGAGGAAAGCCTGGATGTGATCGGTGGCCTTTGTCTTTGTAATACGCCCTCACTTCTGAAATTCAGCAGTGCATTTCAGTATCTTCTCTTTTTCCTCCTTCAGAAACTGCTATTGCGTCAAAAGCAACAAATACGGATTGAATGCAAAAACCAGTTAAATATCTGTTTCCCATGTTTTGTAATTCTATTTTCTTTTTTTGAAATTTGTTGTGAATACTGTTGTCTCAGGGCGAGGGGGATATTATTTTTGCAATTTGTTGTACATAGTGCTTTGTTATTGTTTTTGTTACCTTTATGAGTAGGCTTTAATAGTACTATTATTCAAATTTTATTGTGCTTTCATTGAGCTCCTGTGACTGTACTTTGACAAAACATCGTATTTTGTATCCCAAAGACCTCCAGTAGCATCGATGATCTTCAGCATAGCTTGATCTAAGAAGCAAAAGTTAACTTTGAGCTCTTTATCAGACAGTTTTCCTTCTCTCTTACTTATCTTGCAAATTAAAGCAGAGGTTAACCTTAGCACAGTACCACCCATAGGCCCACAAATCTTGATGCTCCACTGTACCTCATCCCACAGCTCCAATCTTTTTGGGCGTGCCACATTTTCCATTCAGTCCGTGGAATATTTGAAGATTTGTATCCCTAAGGATTCCTTTATTTTAGTTAACATGGGAAATACACCAGTCCAAGTGAAATTATACATATTTCCCTATCTTGACTTTCTCAGTTTTGAGCAGCTGAGGGATATCCGTCATCTTCCACATTGCCTCTCTTCTGTCTTTATTTTAGATATCCAAATACCTGATACCTCCTCTGGTTCTTCAGTCACAAATGAGTTGACAGAAGCACCTCCCTGCTGGAAGAGTGGCACTTGCCCACTCCCCTTTCCTACCTTATGTCCATATTTCCTGTTCCCATGTGTGTGTTTGCATTCAACTCTTTGGCTTTTCTGTGTTCAAAGAGCTCTACTTGAACTTTTTTCTGTGGCTCTGTCTCTGAAGAAATGCTAATGATGTAGACCCCAATGCATCACAGAGGAGCTTTCCCCTAAGCTTCAGCTATCCTATTGTTTTGTCTGACCAACTCTATTCATAAGATAATAACACTTAATGAGTCCCTCTTTCTTCTTCCCACAGACAGACTTGTAGACTCCACTCTTCAGCTTTTTAGCATTAAGAGTACGAAGCAATAACTGCAAAGGCACGTCTACAGTGCATGCAGAGCTACGATTGCATCACATGTAGACATACTTGAGTTACCTTTACAGTACTGCCAGTATCTTGATGGGTTACTGGGAGCCATTCTGTGAGCCCCAGGAGATTGTGTGCTTACCTGTGCCCTTAACCTTTGCTAGGCTGCAGGGTCCTGTAACTCCATTTTCATTTGCAGCTGGATTCCTCCAAGTATATTCCCACAGGTGTGTATCTAGCAGACCTCCTGTTGTATTGTAAATATTTTAAAAGGCTGTCAGATATCCAAATAACACCAACACTTCATAAAAAACATCTGGAATCCATGTCATTATTGAGGAAGTTTCTATACAAACTCAGGAAAAAATAGGCTTATGAGGTACCTGGTAAGAGATATTATAGGAAAGTATTTTCTGAAAGGTTGACTTTGGCCAATTTTACACTAGCAGTATCATCCCAATGTAAGCACCAAAATGGTCTTAGCAGGCTTAGAGTTGTACTCCTACAGTGACTTTTGATATCAGGGTAGTACAGCCAGGTGCATATTTACTTTGAAGCAAAGGGGAATATATCTTTACTGGGGTGCTCTAGTAACACACAGATACTGCTGGGCATCCTCTGTACTCACAGACTTGAGTAAAAGTAATTTCCTGATGCAATTCATACATGTAAAATGTGAGGAGACAGTGACCTATTCCAACTAAGATTTCTCTATCTGGAATCTCCCATGTTTCACCATCTCCTTCCCTGCATCATGGATATAAATGTGCTGGTAGAGAGGTAAGAGTGTCCTGGCTGGACACTTGACTGCTTTCTCCCAGGAGAACCCCCATTTTTAGCTCATGTTGTGGATTTCCCACCTCAGCTGCTGAATGGCGAGCAGCTGCTTTTCCCTGTCTTTTCTTCCTTGTTTTTCTACATCTGGCCAAGATCCCCAAGGAGCACTTCCTTCCTGGTCGTAGAGACAAGAAGGCTTCTGCATACAGCTGTTCCTCCACAGATTCCAGACAAATGATGAACTTTCCCATCCTGAAATTTGGCTCTGCAGTTAAGCCCCATTTTGCCATTGTCCTTATCATATTTCCTAATGGATGTTAAATTGTCTGGATTTTTAAAAAATCCTTTTGTTTTGTATGTGAGCAATCACTGTTGCTTTAGCTGCTGCACCTATCAGCTTTTTCTGAGGCAGTATTTGCAGATTAGTGAAAATTACATGTATAAATAATATGGGAACATGAAAGCACTAGCATGTACTGGCAACTGTTAAAATAATCTGCGGGTGTGAGTTGTAATTTTGGAATATTAGCCATGCATTTTGAAGGCTGAATGTTAAGTTTGTTGTGGCTTCCCTTTGCAGCCTATATCCAATTGCACTAAGAGTGCCAGTTGGTTACTTCTTTCATATCAACCAGAGGTATCTTTTTCTTACATATCAGACATGCATGACAATTTTAATTAAGATTTTTTTGAAGTATCAGGGATTATTTTAGATCAAGATCTTGGCTGGTAAAGTATCTAAAGTAACAGTTGCTATGTTTTCACTACGACTTCCTTGATATTGTTCATAATATTAACATTGAGCTGCTAAAGTTGGTGGCTTGCTGAACACTAGCTCTTTTGTTGCATTTTATGATCCCTGATTTCCTTACTAATAAGCTATGGGTCCTTAGTGTGTTTAGCACATTAGCTGCAACCTCGGCAAACACAGATCCGCCTGTTCTTTGAGTAGGGTGCAAAAAAGCTGACAATGCACAAAGGGTGCCTAAAGCAACTTGTTCTGCAATGCATTCGGTTGCACAAATGTGCAACTCACTGCCTACCCCTCTTTTTAAAAGTAATTGTCCAGAACAGCTGACTCAAGCAGCACATAAAACTCTGCCTGTACAAAGAGCTCACCTACGCCATTTGATGACTCGGTTTTGCTGCTTTGTGCTCCTGCAGGCTGAACCAGGATACCATCCACCTTCCCATTTAAAGCACTGAGATCTTTGCAGTTGGCTTCAGTGATATGTGGAGCCTGTGATCATTCCTGTACAGATATTAGTCCCCAAGAACAGTCCTCCTCCCACCATTGTTTGCATTATTTGCTGGACACCTTCTTCTCCCATTGCATATTCAGGGGTGGATTTCCCAACTCTCCACTCATTGGACTCCCAGAATCTGGATCAATAACTTTAGGGATGGCTGGGTTGCAAATTGTGAGGGATTCTCAAGAGGAGTGCCAAGGGACACTAAATATCTTTAGTCACATGAAGGTGAAGTAGTCTGTGACTGCATGGTCCTCCACCCGCACATCTGGCCTGGACTGTCTCTCCTCCTATTAAAGAAAAAGTGATAAGCATAATGTAAGCAGCATCTTCTGAGGTAATCTAATATTTGAGAGCAAGAGGGACAAAATCAGGGAACAAGCGTGTTGCTGAAAAAAGTGACCATTGCTCATACCAAGCTATGATGAGCTCTGTGCTGCTGTGTGTCTTATCAGATCCATACCAAGTACACACATAGGCTGTTTGTCAGAGCTTACATGTGGGGCAGCTCATACTGCTGACTCCATGTTCATGTGGTCATGCCCCTTCCATGCTGATTAGATAGGAAAACTCATGAAATTTAGTGACAGAAGTAGGGTTAGTGAGCAGATAAATATCAGAGAAGAAACTGTTGTATGAAAGAGAAACAAAAAAGGAGGGATATGCTGGTAGACATTTGTCAGAATAAGAAAAGAAATTAAAACATATGGAACTATATACTACCTCAGCCTAACTTATCACCAAGTGCTGCTCTTGTCTACCTACTGTATCCTCTTCCCTCCTTCATTTTCTCTTACTCTAGCTTCTCTCTCTAGTTCACACAAATTAGCTTTTATTAATCATAGATTTTTCAAATTATTTGCATGCTTTTCAATTAATTCACCCATCAGCTAGTTATACCACCATTTCCTTCTTGTGTCCAGGACTTGCATGTTTTAATACTCATCCCTTTTCCAATTTTACAGGTTTTATCTTCAGAGTCTGTCCTCAAAGATTCCTGACCTGTCCATAACTTCCTTACCATTCCTATTCAGTGGAACTATTTCATCCAGTAAGTTTTATATCTGTTTTTCCAAAATCCATTTATATTTCTCCTTTTGAAAATGTGCCCAAAGATTATGAAAAGGAAAGCAAAATCACGCCTTTCCTGAAAGGAAAATAACTGATAAATATACAATAATATACATTAAATTTGTGAAATTAATAAATTCAGGCTTCATTTTCAAAATTTCTGTTAATATTGATTTTGTAATGGTGTCATTTTGAAATATATTATTACAGTTAAAGATTTAAATTGTCATATTTCCAGAAAAGAGCATGTATTGAATGTTTGCTTCAGTATTTCCCTTCATTAATTATATCAAAGTTGAAAAGGCCTGCTTTGGTTTACAAGGAATAAACCTTTCAAGTCATAACACAAGCTACAAAAGTCCTTTCTCTGCACAGTTTTAAATAAAAATAACTTGCAATTTACTGTACATGCCAAAATACTTTCAAACATCCAGAGGAAAAAAAAAATTATATGGGAGTACTGGGGACAATTCTGTTTCACAGCTATTCTGGATGTATGGTTAGCATATTACAAGAACAATCTGATTTTCTTACAGGTAAGAGCATGTTACGTGTCCAAGCCAATACTTCTGTGAAGAGTTCCTGCCAATTTCCGATTGCAGATATAAAAAAACCCTCATGATATGAAATGTTTCCAACTCAAAGCAATCATATTCTAAATCTTCCTTCTTGGCATGCCAAGTCTATATACTCTTGAAAATTCCTTACCAGTGTGTACTATCATCAAAGGATAATGCAAAATTGTATGTAACGCCTACCTTGAAAAACATGTAAGCATTGCATTTTAAATACAAAAACACAACTTTATGCCACTGTGTTATTAAAATCTTCTACATAAAGATTAAATTGTACCTTATTTTAAGATGTATTCCAACACATTTCTGTAACAACTGGAAATAGGCTTGTAAGAATTCTTCAACAAACCAATTCTTTCCTAAGTAAAGCTAAAATTAAGAAATCAGGTTATATTTCAGTAAAATAGAAGTGTTTTGACTTTACTCATGGGCCACATTTTTAAGGCAAACAGAGGTTATTATCTGTTCCGTGACACATTTGAGTAGCCACTTCTAAGTGGTTCCAGCTTTGAAATCTGAGGAATTTCCAGACATGAAAAGCAAATACATTGAACTTCTGCTCCTTCTGCCACCTATAACTACGTGCGACAGAGAACAAAATCTCACAGAAACTACTGAATATATGAACTTTTAAAATAATTGCATGGTTTTCCATATGATTCAATCAAGAAATAAAGCATTGGAGTTTACAAACTACAGACTAACTCCTGCTATGATTTTTAGAAATGTTTTAAATTAGATTTTTCTGCTAAAATTCTCCCTATCAGTTATGTCAAGGAGTTCGCTTTCCCCAGACATGCTTTATTCTCAGTTAATGGTAATTGTTCTACAAATACAGTAGAGTAGAAAACCATATTGCGAGCTAGTATATTAAGCCCAGGTAACACTGTAGATTCCTACTTGAAAAACAAACAGAAGAAAACCAACAAAATCAACTCGTGCACTTGAGACAAGTAGTTACACATTCTTTGAGGTTAATATACTGGCAGCAGAGAAAAAAATACAAATCTAAATCTACAGTAACAATAAGTTACACAGATGAAAAAGTCACATATTAATCTCATTACTGCAAAAGAATAATGAAACAGTGGAGCATCATATCTAAGGCAGAGGCTTTCCTTAATGCCTTCAAAAAGAGATGCCAGATAAAAGGTAGACTAGTGCAAGCACATTTGAACAAACTGCATCCAGATGTGCACCATGGGCCTGATCCAAGCAGACCAAGACTGATGGGAAGACCCTCCCTCAGTGATTTCAGTACTGTTCAGAGCTGGCTCTCAGAAAAGTGACTTCTCAGCCAAATGCCACATCATCAGGTCATTCCTGTGCTGTTGTGCCAAACGCAGCTCCTTCTCTTGTAAACTATCTTTAGTCTTTTGTGTAATGCCTTTGGTTGGTCATGTCATATAGCACTCTTGGGAAGGGAGGAAAAAGCAGATGGAAAACTAAGAACAAAACAGGCACTTAGACAAACCTTCCTTGGGGAGAGAGATTGAGAGAGGTAGAGAAGAACTGGGAGGGATCAGACAGAAATTTTTGCCAGGATGTGTGAGTAAATGACATCAGGCATTTATGGAGGTTAAAGCAGTAACAGCCAAATTTTTCTCAACCTTGAAAGAACCCACTAAGGGCTCTGAAGTGGAGTGAAAGGAAGGGCAATCTGTCTAGTCTGCTTGCTTGACGTATGAGCGTGTCCTGAACATTGTCTGTGCATAAGACTCCAAAACCACAGCGCTTCAATATGCAATCTTTTCTTGTGCTTCAGAATCAGCGTATGCATCTCTTCCATTACCTTGGAGGGGACCATGAACTGATTTTCCAAATATTTCTAAAAAAGTATACCTTCACTGGTTTGGAGAGAAAATATCTGTGCCAGTGAAAGGAACACATGGTTTCCTGCTTAGGCTTCCAGCTTCTGTTGAAATTTAAATACGAAGCTAACCACAAAGATGTTGCCAAGCTCTGTCTTGGTGTTGAACAGCCAAACTTCATAAAACTCCATAGACTCAAACCCCACAACAAAGCCTATAGATTTTCCCAGTATTTCTAAGCATTTTTGTTTCTTACATTCACTTTAGATTTCTATACTAATCTCTCACTCCCCAGTTTTCCGGTATAGGTCATTATACAGACATTTTACTTGCTGCAAGATGTCTCTGTTGTTGTTAATAGATCAGTGTGATTCTGCGGATGTGGACTGGCCAGTAGAGGGTGCTACTTGAATTTGGGAATGGAATAGAACATATCAATATTCTTTAATAATCAAATTTCCTTCAGAGCATTCAAATCATGGGGGTTATCACCTCCTTCTGTCATCAGCACTAAAGAAAATGAATTATGAATTTTATTTTATTTTTTTCCTGAAATGCTTGTTTCAACTGGTAATACAAAATACTGAAGAGTGACGTAAGTGAAGCTTTAGATATATGCTTTGACAGCACTCTAAATGGAATTAGATACTACTGCTCAAAAATAAGCATTGCATACACAACCCAGTACTCTTGGTTCACCTTGGTAGACTTCTCATTTTATATTCTCTCCACAGATAAGTTGGAAGTTAGGTTTCCACTCCAGGTCAGGTTTTTTACCTCTTTGCCTTTTACCAGACCAAACCAATCCGCTTGAAATTTCACAAGTGCGTTATTTCGCCAAAGTAGAAGTTTAATGGAAAGTTTGAGGTAAATTCAACAAGATGTTTGGGAGACATGAGGGCTCAAAAAAGGAAGTGGTTTCACCTCTTGAAAATTTTCCTAGCATTTTTTTTGGCTTACAGTAACTGCAAAATGGCTTGGCTGAGAAACTAGAAATTTCTTTTAATCTTTTGTCGATGGTAATCTCTGTTTCCTTTGGCTTCTTTTGGGGTGCTTCAGGGGGCAATTATTTAGTCAATAAACGACATTTATACAAACATTTAGGGTTCCTAAATCCGCATGTCAGCTTTTATAGGTCTTATGAAATCCACAATAGTGGAATGCAGCCTTCCCAGACTGCACAGACTTTTTCACAGGGTAACTCTTGTGATTAGGTCAGGGTAAACTTCCATCTAGAAAAGTTTTAGTAGGTTTCAAGTGCACTATGAAAAGTTCTGAAATGTCCCACCCACAGCACCATCAAGTCCTCTGAGACCTGCTCCAGGCAAAAGCCTTTCCCATAAAGGCATTTTACTTCCTTTTTGTCTCTGTAACTGCTTAGAGCTCTCCTACTTGTCTCTGTTATCTGCACCTACATCTCTTGGTATAATTTGAGGGAGAAGATATTCTTCACCAGAAATCTAAACTGGTTCTGTAAGCTTTACCACTCCCAGTGCATGGCCAGCATCAGCCCTGCATGTAAAAGTTTACCTCAAAGACATGCAGAAAAAAAAAAAAATCAACTTTTTCATTCTCACTGGTTGATAAAATACCCTGTACTGGCCCTGAGGACCACATCTTTTAGCTGTAGTTCATAGTTTTTCAGTAGTTAACAAAACTTTCCATGATGAGGTTTAGGTTTAAAGGTGATTTGAACATTCACAGTATGTTATTTGTCACTCCTACTAGCCCAAAGTCTAAGGAGTGAAGCAATTTACTGGCAGTATTTTTTATAGAATAATATTAAGAAAAAGTTCAGATTCCCTAATGATTTATGAACAGAATATGGTCAGGATTAGCACCAACCTGCTGAAGATACTGTTCAATTTTTGAGATTTTTGTGCTGCTCCCAACTTCTTGGATTTACCATGAATTATATCTTTTCCAAGCCAAAAATACAGAAATAAAGAAATAGGATCCAAAAACATAAGTCAGAAAGAATCTGTGGAAGTTTGGGAAACTTGAAACCACTCTGTCAGAAAGGAATGAGGCAGGTATGCAAGAAGTATAAAAGAATTAATATTACACCTGCAGGCAGAATTATCTTCCAAAGTACAGAACATTTTCTGAAAATAAATCAGTGTTAATGAAATGTTGACTAAAAGGAACGATGTGTAAAGCCAGTCCTGGGACAGCCATTGCATTATGAATGAGACGTTCTTCTGTCACCAAACCTTTTTCCCCATTTCCTCTTTTCTCCTGTCTCCTCACACCCAGCTTTACAGTAGAATCTATTTTATGAAGGGAAAATATAATTTTAGGGAAACCTTGCTTATAATCACCTATCAGCCTAGTATGTATGCAATTACTGGCCCAGAGTTTTACAGGTCAATAAGATATCTAGTAGTACCACAGAAATTAAAAAGTGGTACCTTGAAAAATGATGTGCTAAATTTGCATTGATTGAACTAATGAAACCCTGGTAAGTTCAAAGAGATAGGGACTCAGTAGGGAGCAAGACATGCTGACAAGATGAGGACTGAAGTAGAAACAGCAGCTATCTCCAAAAGCGGGTGAGAATTAATAAATATCTAAAAACTATAAAGAAAGAGGGTTCTCAAAAGTTTGTTTCTGGAGGGCAAAGAGAAAACAAGAGCAAAATCCCTGTTACATTTGACAAAATGATCACTATTTATAAGCATGCAGACTGTTTACAAAGATTTTGTAGGCTTCACTTTGCTAACCTCTTCTATAGAACAGAAGTCTGCACTGGATGATGTTCAACACATTTGTTGTTTCTCTTCCACCAAACAAAAGTATAGAGAAAGCACTGATGAACAGAAGACCAGAATTAGAAAACAGATCAGAAAAGAGCAATGCTAGGACACCTCAGGGGCAGCCCTGAACATTGCCTCTCTTCAAGTGCTTTTTCAGGAAGAGATATTTTTCATCCTGAAAGTGATTATGATGATCAGTCATCATCTAAAGGAAATTTCTTTGTGAAAAACCATCTGTCTTGTAATTTCTCTGTTCACGAATATGTGGGATTTTTTTTCATCAAACAAGTCCATCACCTTTCCCATACTTGAAAGGGAAGCTTCAACAAAGAGTGCTTGAAGGTTCATTATTTGGCTCAGTTATTTGCCAGATGTGAGTAAGGCTGTGTTTTGGCTAGCTTGTATGCTCTAATGTAATATTAAACCAAATAAAAAATTAAATGAGATCCAAGCACAGACATGCAGCTAAGAGAAGCATTTTATGAAAAAAGGAAAATTCCTGAAATTTTATCTTCAGTCTTGAGATAATCTAAATTATTTATGCCAAAACCATAAATTAGACTCAATATTCTCTTGGAAATATGACAAAAATCCACTATTTTTAAAATTCAATTCTCCAGCATCACTCACCCTATTTTACCTTCAAGGTAACATTGCAATGACTGGAAGGACTGCTTATAAGTGATTGTGACCTCTGTTTCCAATTCTTCTCCTGAGAACTGCAAGCTATCTGCAGACCTGGTTTCTATGTGCCCCAATTTATAATCATATAAATAAATTTATTCCACCAAACAATCTTAAACAGCAAAACTGTTGTTTCTGGCTGGCAGTTCACAAGAGTATCTGTATTATTAACTCATCCCCAACTTCCAAATGGCAGGTTAGCTGCTGGTACTGTGACAGCCTGATTGAAAACTGCATAAATAGAAAAGTATTGTTGTATAAAAACATTTGGTAATTGACTTTTTTTTTTCCCCTATATATCGAATGATTTGTTTGGAAGGTTGATAATGTTTATCATTGAGACTCCAAAGTCTGCTTGCAAGATTAATTGATCTCCTCTCTCTTTATTATTGCTATATTTATTAAAATGTACTTTATATTTAATAACTTTATAATTTTAGTTGTTATATAGAATAAATATCATAAAATGCTATCCTGCAGAAATCCTTGTATCCTTGCAATACAGGGTCCATATAGTTCCACAAAAGACCTGTTTTGGTTTGGACTTTTTTGGAAGATCCTGCTTGACTTGAATGAGCTTTGCATCAGGCCTCAGTTTTCTACTAGATAAAACTCTTCCACGGGAATTTTTCTGCCATTCATTGTAGATCAATTAAGAAGCAGGAGGTTGTCTGAACCTTGAGATGCATGGATACTCATGAAAATTGCTTCTGGCTTGTTTATAGGAAGGATGTGAAAATTACTCTTGCAATTGTTTGCAAATTCTTTCAACTATCCCTTAAACAGGATTTGTTTACTTTCTTGGAGCTGCTCTGGAATGATATGCATTCTTCACTTGCAACCCATCAGTCATGACTGATCACCCCCTTGTGAGTAGCACAGTCATCTTCAACTAATTCTAGTATAAATTTGAAACTACATCACAGCATGGCAACATTAATTTCTTTCTTTCTCTGCACATGTATCGACGATAATAAACTGGTAAATAAATAGGATCGTAACAAGGATTTAATCTGTATACGAGCATACACTCACATATATAAATATTTATGAAAGAAACACAAAAGACAAATGCATGCATGGCCTGGAAAATAAAAGAATAGGTAAAGAAATACTTTTTTGGTGTCTATAAAAACCAGGTACAATTTATGTAGGCTAAATTCCATATATATGTATTTGTCCTCAGCCGTACACACGTGTATGACTATACATATATTTGAATGTCAGGACTTAAAGAGAGGAACAAAACAATGTAAACTAACATCTATGCAAAACAATACTGAATCTCTTCTCAGTGCAAGCCAACAGGAGTGGAACGATGTTGAGACAGGTCTTTTGTATAAAAGGCTTTTTTAGCTGTTTGGAATTCAGGCAAGAGAAGGCTTAGACCTGTCTGGATTTGTAGCGTTTTGCCTAGCACAGTCAGAGTTAATGAGTGTAGCAAAGCTTTGTGAAAGCTGTGGGTGAAATAGTTGTTTTCAGCAGAAGTAAAAAATATGAAAAATATTAGTTACGTTTCAAAGCAGCTGTGTTTAGCCATAAAAAATAATCTCAGCAATTATTACAAACATGAATGTCTTAAAATACCTCTAGCAAGAACTAAACTGCAATCACATTAAGGCCTTTTGATACAAACTTCTAATTTGGCAACAAACTGTTTACTTGAAAATCAAGCTTTAGCAGCTAGAAATTACTCTAGATTTGAGCAAACATTGTTCAGAGTTTAATATTCCATTTGCTGTGGTTAACTCTTATTTGTCTTCCCCAGGGTAAGGTAGATTGTCATGTCATTCGAATCATAGAATCATAGCATAGTTTTGTCTGGAAGAGACCTTCAAGATCATCAAGTCCAACCTTATTCCTAGCCATATCAAAAAACACTAAACCATGTCCCTAAGCACAACATCCAACTGCCTCTTAAACACCTCCAGGGATGGTGACTCCACCACCTCCCT
>WUAM01000038.1:3235951-3268431 GCA_024336885.1 Actenoides hombroni
CCTTTCCTTTCCTTTCCTTTCCTTTCCTTTCCTTTCCTTTCCTTTCCTTTCCTTTCCTTTCCTTCCCTTTCCTTTCCCTTTCCTTTCCTTTCCTTTCCTTTTTATAGAATCATAAAATCATAGAATTGTTAAGGTTGAAAAAGACCTTCTAGATCATAAAGTCCAACCTCCTATCCAACACCTCCATGACCACTAGACCATGTACCAAAGTGCCTCATCTGCACGTTTTTTGAACACCTCCAGGGATGGCAAGACCACCACTTCCCTGGGCAGCCTGCTCCAATGTTTAACTACTCTTTCAGTAAAGAAATTCTTCCTAATATCTAATCTGAACTTCCCCGGGTGCAACTTGTGGCCTTTTCTTTCTTTCCTTTGACAAATGGACACACTCAGTAGAATGTGGTCTCATTTAGCATTCAAGAAAATGGATTCAAATTCTTGGTCTTCCTCATACAGGCTACAGGCTTGAGAGCAGATGCCTTATTTTCTAGGTAAATAATAAGCATTACAGTGTGGATTCCCTTTCATTTTTACAAAAAATCCCACACTATGGACCTGGTAAACTTTTTTTTTGTGGAAAAACACACTGTCAAAAGTTCCCAGCCAGTTCTAATTGCAAGTTTGTGTCTGGAAAGGGAAAAATGAAAGGGAGGAAATGCAACCATATTTATTGAGCAAATCACATGATAAATGCACCCTTTTGGTGGAACAAACATATGCGGAATGACAGACAGAGTCATCCAAAAAATCAGTCTTTGAATTGGCAGTAGGAGAATTATGTTCTAGTCCTGGCTCTGTCACTGACTGATCTGGGCTTTGCTTTCCAGCTCTTTGTCTATTTCTATTCTTTATGCATCTTTCCTATTTGATGTATAAAAGCTTTGGCATAACAGCATTCCCTTAAAATCTGTAGCTGTTCTGTGAAGCTGTGGACACTCCATTGTAGCAGTACTGCTGCACTAGCAAAGTCAAGCTGTAGGCACCTCTCAGCCTAGATCCGAGTAGGCAAAGGTAGGAAGAGCTGCCGCAGCAGTGGGAATAATTGCTCCTTAGGAGCAGTTTTTAAAAGCCAGCTCAAGCAAACCAAGCTGAGCTGCTTCTACAGCTCTCAGCCTTTAGTTGCAAGTGCAACCCTCCTATTCATTTCCATTGTCCAGGGAGTTCTCTATCTGCTTGCATAAATGTAGAGCTTTGACATGAAAAGGATGGGGCTTTTCTCATCTTCGGGAACTTTTCCAGTTGGAGATTGATGCTGTTACTATTTACAACCAAAAGAAATTCTTTGATGCCACAGAGGGATACCAGCATAAGTCAAGGTCAATGTGATAAAATCAGCTCCCAGTGCAAAGCATCGAACCTTTGAAACACTACTACTTGACAGGTTGGTTGCTGTTTTCTCACTTGGCTGTATGGATTTTAGGCATTAGGTCAAATTCTGCTCTCACAACACTGTGAGTCTGGGAGATGTAAATTTAATATCAAAGACAGCTGACTCTAGCATTGGGCCCACAATATTTATCGATAAACTTGTTGCACATATTGCTAAATGCATAATTTATTTACAATGTTAATATGTCACATGGTATCTTTATAGAACTAGAAATAATTGTTCTTTAGTAATATATTAACAGCTATGCATGTATTTTATGGAACTTTCATTTGTGTAAAAAGGGCTGCTAGATTCTGACACCAAGTTATATTTATTCCTTTTATTTTTTTCATTTCATTTTTAGCTATTTAGGAGGGTTGGGTTTTCCTTCTATTTTTAGTTGCCTTGACTCATACTTGAATTTACTAAATTACTCTTCCCAAATGCTCACAGGGAGAGTCTTTTGAATTAATGGATAAAGCTAAACTCACTCCCATTCTGCAACTAAATTAGTATATTACATGCAATTATTTATGATTCATCCAAACTGGCTTCCCACAGCCCCATAAATCTTACAGAGTCAGAACACTGTGGCATCATCTCTGCTGATAGTTTTCATTCTTTTGCCAGGCACAATGCTCCTTGAATTGGAGAAAAACTGTTCCTACTCAGCAAGGACCAGTTACACTGCTGGCATCGGCAAATTTAAGGAACTGTGTCCAGTCTGACAGAAGGAAAGCAGGTATTTCCAACAGGACTAAGCATCTACCTCCAAAACTGCAGTCTTCTAAATTCCTACTCATTTGTTGCCACACCCTGGAGGTGCCCAAGCTCTGCAGGCACCAGCTTTTCATATTAAAATTCCCCAGACTCCAGAAACTCTGCTGTGGGCATGTCCAGAAATGCCTCCCATGTCATGACACTGAGTTAGCTCACACCCCAGCACCATCAGATCCAACGAACTCAGCTTTCCTGCACCTGCACCCATATTGCCCAAGGGGTAGAGTCAGTCAACTTTTCCAAAACACAGAGAGCTGCTGTTCTGCAAAGAAGTGCAGTGGCAGCAGTTGCTGCTTTCCTCTGCCATATTCAAGAGCTCCTTGGTCAGACCTTTTACCCTAGATGTGGGAAAGCTGGGTTTTACTCCCTCCTGTGCCTGAGGAGATCAAAACCCACGCCCTCACCACAAGGCTGTGGCTGTTTTGGGTGAAAGTGCTCTCCACCCTGCACTTTGAAGCTCTTCCACCCTACAGGAGCAAACCACAGCTTCATAACAGCTGTGGAGAACATGAGTGAGCATGATGCTTTGAGGGGTTATGGCCCTCATGGGAGAAGGCAAGGGAGGTTTTGGTGCTATTTCCCTCCCCTCAGGAGTTTCTGGGTATTATGTCCTATGTAAAAATGTATGGTCTTTTTGGAAAGAAGAATACGGGAATAAAAAATACATATGGGAAGGGGCTTCCCCAGTTCTTTTCCATGGGATTCCGAGGAGGCTGGCAGTGGTATGTTTGCACTGGGCACCTGTGTTACCCCTCCTCAGTCAATGCTGCCTCTGAAACCTCTGAGCACCACTGTAGCTCCTACTGGCTGCCTCTCCCAAGTGCCCTGCAAAGGGAAAGTTTCTCAAGTCCACTCCTCAGTGAAGCAAAACAAAAAAACCACCAAACAATGACCCAGTGCAGCATTTCAAGTACATTTGATGACCATCACTTTCCACATCCCAGCTGCCGTGCAGTTCTACATGCCGCCATAGCTGCAGCCACCTGGCCAGAGGCTGCTGCCAGGTGTCAGGGGTGGCACTTATCCTCATTGCACATGGTCAAGGAGCTCTGCCCTTACAGCTTGCTGAAGCTATTGTCTGTTTGATAAATGATTTGCAGAAAGTGGTGAACTGGGTTTCTTCTTTCAAGGGGTTTGGAGAACAAATTGCATATTTCTCTATAATATGCATCTATCTGAGTGACAACCCTGCCAGCCTGGGGCTGCCCATTTCTGATAGCAACCATTGTTTCCCAGGGTAATTTTTGCAGCCTCTGAGACTCCAATTCACACTGAGCTTTTTGTTTCTCCTTGACTGTTGGAAGTCTCCAGTGACTCTCTAGTTTCTAGCAGTGAAGTTATATGCAATGCTCAAGTTCCCTGCAGCCTGTGACCTTTTTCATGTAATAGTTCAGATTCCCTGGCCCACAAAGTCAAACCATTACCACACTTCATAATCTTAAATGAGTCCTTTGTCTCAGCATGTGCAATGTTCAAAGATTAATTCTTGATCTTCAGTGTACTTTTGACTTTCTTTGGTATGTTTCCACTGGAAGTAAAACTTCCAACATTAGTCTCTCTGCATATCTGTGCCATCCATTGTGCATTTTGCCTCCTTTGTTTTCAAAAGAACCTGACAGGAGGATACATGTTTGACAGGAGAGATGGGGCCTGAGCATTCACAAGTTCCCCTCAGCAGGTATTGCCAACAGGTTTCTGTAGTGAAATATGTATATCTGTGATGCATGATACATTGCCATTGCCAAAATGCTCTTCAAAAACAGGCTAGAGATATGCAAAGATAACAGAAAATTCCATTAAAACTAGTAAACTGACAGACAAAAACAGGTAGGAAAGCAGACTTCACTACTGTCCATATTCAAAGAACTAATTATTGCAGGGCTGACAACAGAACTGGGCTTAGTGTTTGAGAGGGCAGGCACTGCACCAACAGGTTTATGAATGCATCGTGTGCAGATTACCAGGTGAGGACAAGGGCTGAACCTAGCTGGAGGCAACTGTTTATAACTACCTCAGGAGCAGTTAAGGGTATATTACTAATGCTAGCGATCCATACCCACCCCATAAATAACTATGTAATACTGTTTGTGGAATTAATTTTGATCTAGTCATTTATAAGGGGTATATTCATCTAATTTTAACCCTTTTCACTATGAAGGAACTGCAAAGTTATGTCTCCAAGTCTGGTATTCTCTGAGTACATCAGTTATACATGTTTTGTTTTTCCTGTAGTTTGCAGTATTCATGACTTTTTTTCTGTTATAGAAGATGACTACACTATAACCACTTCCAAATACTCCCCCTGACAAGGATAAATCAGCCTATGCTGAGCTCCAGGCTGCTATGGCCAAGCTGCTGCCAATATCAAAGCCTGTTTAAAAGTAGCTGAGGGATCTCCATGCTGCTTTGCAGATACAGATGTTTAACATTTCATTACCAAAGTTTTATGCTAAACTCCTCTATGTCACTGAACTGAAACTTTTTCAATATACTTAATGCTGCAAAATAAGGCTGTCTTCTATGTGTCTTCTCCTGGGCTGGCAGGTGCTACTGTCATATACAGTGAATTACTGTTTACCCTTCCTCCAGCTATCCCTTTTCTAAAGCATTTCAGCCCTGGCAGGGCTTCTAGCAGCTCCAGCAGTCTGTATTTCCTCTCTGTTTTACTCCTAGTGCCCTAGATGGTTGAGTAATAACTCAGAGCTGAGGACTGTGACCAGTCTTTTTCTAGATGGTCAGCCCTGCAGAGCACTCTCCTTGCAGGACCGCATCGGATGGAGAGAATGGCCTGGAAAAGCTGTGGCTGAAATGGATCATGAAGCTGCCACAACTGTGTTCCTTTATATACTACTCAGATTGCTTTTGCTGTTTTCATGTGCTAAACGCTTGCATTTCTCAAGCTAGAGGCCCTTGTTGATACTTAGAGATAGTAATAAAAGCATTGAATGGCATTTTCAGTTGAAAGTGAATCTCCCTGGTCATATATCAGCAAAGAAAGCTCAGAAGATCCCATTGTTTTCATATTTTTCAGCCTAGAAATATATTTTTTGAATCATATCCTGGACTGAGTAGAAAGAATTATGAACAGAAGGTCAAAGGAGGTGATTCTCCCCCTCTGCTCTTTTCTTGTGAGACCCCATCCGGAGTACTGCATCCAGTTCTGGGGTCCCCAGCACAACAAAGACATGCACCTGTTAGAGCAGGTACAGAGGAGGCCCACAAAACATGTAAGAGGCCTGGAACACCTCTCCTATGAAGAAGGGCTGAGAGAGTTGGGATTGTTCAGCCTGGAGAAGAGAAGGCTCCAGGGAAACCTCATTGTGGTACTTTAATACTTAAAGGGAGAGTATAAGGAATACGGAGAGAGACTTTTCAAAAAAGCCTGTAGTGATAGGACAAGGGGCAACAGTTTGAAGTTGAAAAAGAGTAGGTTTAGCTCAAACATAAGGAAGACATTTTTTACAATGAGAATGGTTAGACATTGGAACAGGCTGCTCAGAGAGGTGGTGGATACCCCATCCCTGGAAGTGTTCAAGGTCAGGTTGGATGAGTCTCTGAACAACCTAATCTAGTTTCCTATGGTTGGTTGGAGATAGATGATCTCTAAAGGTTCCTTCCAATCCAAACCATTCTGTGATTCTATGTTTCTATTACTCTATTAAGAAAATGTGCTATCTGCACTGACAGGAAAGTAGTACCTTGTAAAGTTTTAAACTACATTTGTCATTATTCTGTTTGTTTGATAATTAGCAGCTCTTGTAAAGATGTGACTCACAGCCTAGCTTTGGTAGTGACTGATTAAAATCATTGCCTTCTTTCTCCCAGAAAGAGTACAGACCAAGTGATTTCAGTAACATACTTCATGACATCACACCCTGGGAGGTGAAATTTGAGGAAGTTCAACACAAAACTATAAGCAAAATATACACTGATAGGTAGCTTAAAATGACATCCAAAAGCTTTGCAAAGAGCTAGCTATAAGGATTACTTGAATAATCTTAGATCATACAGTAATGAGATATCTCCTCCCTTTAATTTTAGGAAACACTGTACTTGCATAAGAAAGAACACATTTGCAATGGCATCTGAAAAATACAAATTTCAGCTAAGGAAATATTTTCCAAAATAATTTAATTTACATGGAATTTCCAGAAGCAAGGACTATATTCAGTCCTTTAAACAGAGCTGTGTTTCCTTCAGCACACTTTAGATGGATCACTCCATGTACAGTACTTAGGGGCAAGAACTTAGGCAAGCATAAATCAACAAGCCTATACCAAAATCAGTAGAAGTCAGGTGGCTTAAATCAATTTAGTATATGGCCTATCAGCTGTATAAAAGTGCTCTTTGTAAATGATAAAGTGACAAAAATGTGGCTTGCTTTTATTAGTTAATTAATCTGTGCTAACTACTAATGGAGGCAAAGGATCTTCAGGCACAGGGAAAAAATACACAGACGTTTTAGAATATGATGAAAGTTTTAAACAACAGCCTCTCCTGGTAGGACTGATTTTTGACATTTTCAGGTACAACAGACTTAGACTCTGCATACATGTTGAACATACAAGAATATACACGAAACATTTTGCGACTGTTTTCATGGGAGACATATTTGCAGCAAACAAGTGAATTTGTGGACTGCCTGTTGTATCCTGCAAGAATTCATAACTATTTTTTAAAGCAAGGTCTATTTAAGTGTCAGTTTTGATCTCTACTCCTTTCCCATGAGGCACATAAAGGCTAGCCTGAGGAAAGCACTGGCTTCCAGCATAGATCCAGGAGTGAAATCTTTACTGCAATATATCTTCAGAGGAGAGACAGGTACTTCTGAATGAGATTCAAAACAGTCAGCATGCTAAGCTTGCACCTGCCTAAAATCACTACACTCAGTAGGCAGCTGCTGAAATCTACTTATCAGGGAGCACTGAGGGCAGAGGACAGTCTGAAACCCACAGCTGGCAAAGATTGGCAGGTAATCATTTCTGACCACTGCTGCTGCAGAGATGAAACTCCTTCAAAGAATCAAACAGTCCTCCTTAAGAAAAAACTGCTTGCCACACAGTATTTTTATTTATTGCTGGGGTCTTTTTTTTTGTTTGTTTTGTTTCTTTTTTTATTTCCTCAAATACACAATCCCAATGGTAAGGGAATGTAATTCATTTACTTTCTTAGCCTGGGGTGTTCAAACCCAGTGCCCTGAGCAGCCTGTGGGATAGGAATAGGTTTCCACTAGCCCACCCCACTGAAACTGAGCCACAGCACAGCAAAAAATTCAGGAGTCACTGGCTTGGAGCTGCTTGTTCCTGTCAAGATCAGGGCAGCTCTGGGCATGTTCAAAGAAAGCCTGTGCTTTGCATGTGCGGAGATACAGTCCCAGGGGCCCGAGAGATGGTAAAATTAAAAGTGATGTCTAAAGGAGGAAAGATCATCCAGGTTGCTGTTGGAAGGATCACAGACCTGTGTTTTCATGCTTGTGCTGGATGGTGTTTCCACACTTCTCACTTGTAGCACCAGCACTTGAGCTCTGAGACTCACAGCTTTTCACTGGGGTACAATGTTAGCAGAAAACCTCTGCTAACTCTGCTCTTTGGCCCAGTCTTTGCCTTTATGACCTCTTAAACCTGCCTTTGAGAAAGGGATTCCCCCTCACTATCTCTCTTCTACCTCCATATTATGTCTTCACAGTGATACAGTAATCTGAATAATAAAATGGAATGTACTTCTTGTATTGCTGAAGTCAGTGAAGCTGAATCTATTTGCAGCAGCTGAGAAACTGAGCAGATTTATTTGTTTTCCTCCTTTGCTTGAGAAATCTGAACCCTTCATTTTCTGTTACATGAAAAAACACTGCATAATGATTATTTCGGTGGTTTATTTCCCATCCTCTCTGTGTTGGCCTTTTCTCTTTTTGAATTTATACTAAAGTATGGACAATTAGATGCTATATTTGCCTGTGAGCTGCCTCCTGACAAAACAAAGAAAAAAACACCACAACTTTTTATTTAAAAAAAAAAGGTTCTCAGGTATGTCTTGAGGAGGAATAGGAAACAGATTCCAGGACCATCATAGTGATGTGTCTGTGTAAATTTGTACAGGATATTTCATCAGAATTTGATAGCTTTTTTATTTTTAATCTGATATCTAAACGAAATTACAATAAGCCTGATATGATAGAAAAACTTTTTTGGATGTTCGAATCCCTTGGAAACAGAGGCATACAGGTTAAAATAAATCAGTTTCTAGCTTTGTTTTGTGTACACAAAAGGCTGTGGCTGTGTTACTCCTGTTGCACACAGTATAATGGAAGCCTAACTAGTCATTGCTCAGAACAGCAATTCACGTATCTATCTTTGCTCAGAAAGTGCCTAAGTGTGTGCTTCTACAAACCTAAATTTTTCCATATTTTTCAAGAAAAGTGATGTGGTGAGATCTCATACCTAGTTTACACTACTTTAGAACAGCTATAAAATAAGAGCACAGTGAAATATCAAACCTGGCAACTCAGAGGTCTGAACAGTATGCCCTATTTATCTAGACTGGGTTTTAATAATGTTGACATCTAAATTGCTCCTTAAAGTTGTCTCAGATGACACCCTTGTGCTTGTTATTTTTGCAGTCACTTACGGCTACTGTTTTTATCCTAGAATCCAAAGTCACCTCCTAATCTGTCCAGGTACCCAAACTTCCAGTTCTCTACTCCCCTTTTCTTCTTCCTTAGTCTCTTATCAGTCAGGTAATTAATGCATCTGCAATAACAATGTTTGGAAATTACGCCAAATTTAATATCAAGCATTAACAATCATGTGGAAGCTACTAAAATCTTTCATGACTAGATCTTTCCCTATAGAATTCATTTTAATCTGTGTTTCAGGTGAAAGTTTCCACACGGTCAACCTCCATTCTCCAAGCACCCCTTTCAATTTTTAAACTAACACTGTACTTAACAAATATGTTAAAACTTTTACATCTACTGTTGACTGTGATGTTTATCTGATTACTCCACTATTAAATCTCATATTTAAAAATGTGCAAAACATGAACTTGCTTAAGTTTTTATTTTTAAGTATTTATTTTATATTTAAAACTGATCTCAGCCTCTTCAGCTTCTTAAAGACTCTGTTGTCAAATCTCCACATAAACATAGTTCCCCTATTGTGTGCAGGGTAGGATTGTGCCATTTCTAAACTATAATCAAATGTGAAAATATTTTTTTTTTCACTTAAAACAATACACTGTTTTTAAATAGGGCATTTTCATGAAGCTATGAATAACTCTGCCGCACACAGACTTTGAGAGAAAATATATCATTATCTCCATCAAAAGTCAACCACAGATTATAACCCTCTTTTTGCTTGTCATGATGAATGCCTTTTCTGTGGACAATGATAAGATATGGCAAAAAATATGTGAGAACAGAATCTTAAGCAGAATACGTTGCCTTGGGTCCAAGAACCTTTTTTCCATTATTTTGTATTATGTTAGTTGGCTAATATTGAATTACCACACTTCAGATTAGTTTACTTATACTCTTTTTCTTTCAAAGGCATCTATGAGAGTACTATGCACCAATTTAAAGCTGATGGATACTAATCCTCAGCTTCTGTGACTTCCAAGGCACTTAGAAAATGATCGCCAAGGGAAGACTGTTGCAAAAAGTACTGATAGAAAAACAGAAGCAAGTCTGAGAAACAGCCACATCAATCTGGGGTCTGTGGGACCGAATTATATAGCAGGATTGATGAAATGGATGTAGGTTTAGAACCCAAATATAACTGGTAACACTGCTTGAGAAAGAAAACCATCTCTAGGCTGGATGCATGCTGTAGAGCAGAAACAAAACCACGTGGCAAAGAATTGGAACATTCAGTGATTTGCTTCCATCATAGTGAAATACAGGAAAAGATTCTGAGTGATAATCAGACCAGACTGGAACATGGTAAACTGAAGGAGACATGAGCTGAACTACTCTGTGAACAGACTTTAGCTCACATATAATAGCCAAGTATTGTCTCAGGCAGCTTAACTCCTATTTTGTATTTTGAACTTTCTAAGTTTTTGGAACACAGTACATGTGTTAAAGGGGAAAAAAAAAAACCAACCAAACAAAAAGCATATAAAATGCAATATCTCTCACACATGCACCTATATAATATATACATCAAATCCTTCAGATTACAGTATTTTGCCAATGACTTTTCTTCATTAATTAGTCCCTCTTCATATACTTTTATATGTGAAGGTAGCACACAGGTCTAACATTCAAACTTGTCTATCTCTAAAATATACTTTGATTTGTTAAATAAACAAAGAAAAGATCATTCTTCTGACTTGTTATAATACAGCTCTTAAGTAGATGAAGAAAGAACTGCACGGTTCTTACACAAGCAGAACCCACCAGAACAACAGAGGAAATCTGGCACCAAAAAAAAAAAAAAAAAAAAAAAAAAGGAATTCCATTGAGTTAGCAGCAAAAGCAAAAGTACTATTATGCAGCATCTACTTAGTATTATAGAGAAAAATCTATGATCCTGCTGCAGAACATGGCTTGGAGAGGATTTGCATTTCCTGACTTAAAACTAAATCCTGCAGTTTGCCCACTTTGCTACATTTCTCCTGCTTCATGAGATCTTGCAACTCCACTGCTATTATTCATTTATTGATTGTACTGTAAGAAGGATCCCATCACAGAGAGGAAAACACTTCCTGGTATTCAGTTTGTCTACAGGCATATGAGGGTATGTGGAGGGGGGAGGATGGCACTGTGGAGTGTCTCCACCTGCACTGACATTAGTAAGACTGATGGTGTTTCTCCCACTAGGAAGAAATGCATTCTTTAGAAAGGAAAAAAAAAATAAAAAATAGGCAACTTATCATCGGCTGGAGAGCAGCTGAGCCAGTAATAGTGCCATGGCATGATTGATATGTTTGTTCTAACACAGCCTGTGCAATATCAATGACTTGAAAACATCCAGATGAAGGGAGGAAGATTAGGTAATACTGATTGAACTTCTCCTTTTATTTTTATTTTTTTTTGTCTACCAAAAAACCCCCAAATTATTTCCTTTGGAATAAGACAAATTTTTCAGATTATACAATGGGGGATACACTTTCCTGGTAAAGAGGATGTTCTTGTGGTTAAAGCATGAGACTGGTAATAGGACTTTTCTTTCCTATTCTCAGATACTTGTCACATCCTTCCACATTCAGCTCTGGCTATCACAGCAGCTCCCACTGGCTTCAAGGAGAGCTCTATCTGCTTATGACAGGTGTGCTGTTTCTGTGTAAGAATAACAACACAGATACTACTCAGTGACTCTTCTTTCCCAAGTGTGTTTTATGTTCACTCACATCTTTGAGCATTCTGAGGTGCTGCTGGAATAGCAAATATTTTTATTGCTTACCATTAAGTTACAATCAGTAGTTCAAAAAATGCCCAGCTGGCATCAGACATTTTATTGTTCAGTTTTATTAGGGGGACATCCTTATGATTCATTACTGAAGTGCACTTGTCCTTTGCCCAGGTTCCTTCTCCACTAAACCTAGCTGGGCACCAGGGCAACATTGTTGCTCTAGTCTTAAAAAGGAAGGATTATATATGTTCACGGGTCATGAACAACTTTTGGAAACCACACGCAATGCAACTCGTCTTTCTCCATACTGCCTTCGGCCTGCCTCGTTGTGGATCCTCACCAGAAGCAGGAGCTTGGGTTTTTCAATACATCCATTTTCATCAGTGCTTCATTTAATGAAGCTGAATTCATTCTATTATTACATCCCTTCTCAATCTTCTGTACTTCAGATTTTTTAAAAATACTTCTTTCCTTAGAGCATTCCAAATATAGTGCATTGTTGGGTAGGTACGTATGCATGTGAAAGTGAAGGGTATACAGTCTGGTGCCAATCAGCTGGTTTCCACCTTTTTGGGTGTCAGGATAACCTGCTACCCCAAGCTATTCCTGGGCTGATGGTACATATCTTTTAGTGTTTATTCTAATCTCTATTAATTTCATCTACCATCCTTACTATTGATTCAAGGGACCAACTTGAGCTCACTCACCAGGTAACCTGGGATGTGGGACAAACTCAGTGCTCATTTTGAGGTGTTTTTATCATCATTCTCCAGTCTTCACTTAAACTGCTTGGTTTTGTGGTGAATGCAGATTACCATCTGAGGGCAGCTCTGTTAACATTTTCCATCACATGACATTGTGGAGAAAATTGCAAATCCCATGAAAGATGGAATAAAATATAAAAACAAAACCACCCTGCAGATTTTTGTTCAAGGACTTTGATTTGTTTACTCCAGTCTTCAAAGCATTATCTTGCTAGAAAAGTGAGAATTTGATAATATGGACAAGGTCATGGGAAACATAAGTCTTATTTTGAAGGTACTCACTCAACACAATAGTTCAAGCACTGCTCCTATTCAGGAAAACACTTATGTTTACCTTTTCTTATCATCTTCTTAAGCAGGCAGGCTAAAAAAAACATTCATGCCACAACGATCTGCATTGAAGTTAGGAGCCATGCATGACTATCTCTGAACTAAGTTGAACTCGGAGCTGGCCATTTTTCTCCTGTGGCAATTTTGTGACAAGCCTTATAAATACAGTTTTGTATGAATGCCTAGCTTTATTCCTTTAAAAGATACTTAGAGCCATCCTCACATTGCACAGAACAAGAAAATAAACTGTATTAAACTATATTAAAAAGGAATCACAATCCCTGAGTTCTGAGAGCAAGTTCCTACCTGGAACAGGTCATATGACCAAGCATTCCCCAGTTTCCAGCCCAACCCAAGTCACCTTAGAGTTACCAAGAATTCCTTGAGGTGGCAGGTTTGACTACTCTGATACCACCTTCTTATTCACAAAAGCTGTGCTTTATAACCTAACAGCACATCCTCTGTCCTGTGAGAGTATTAAGGAGGGTTTTGGAAAAGGAGGCTACATTCATAAATCAGCCTCCCTAACCTTAGCTGTACCCTTATCTCCAGTTAATCACTCCAGATGAAAACTTCATAAAATCAGTCAGCAAGAAAAAAGCTGTAGCAGTGTGGTCAATTCAAGAAGTGAAATAGAAACATGTAGACTACTGCAAATTATTCCCACAAAATATAAACAGATCAGTGAACACAGAAATTAATCCCAGCCTCTTCTTTACACAGATCCCATTAAATCTTTGCATACTGATTCCTTAAGAGGACTAGACCCTCTACAAACATAAGTCATTTGGAAAGCAGTTAACTAGTTTCTCTGTTGCTTAAACACATTAAACAAAGAGTGGCAAAGACACCATTGCATACTGATTGAAAATGAAGCCTTGTCTACCAACTGCAGTCAATTTTCTTTGGCTACCAGGAGTGTACCTACACTCAACCTTTTTCGTGCCATAGATGGCTACTTGTGTTTCTTTAAGTTCCCCATTACCTATGTTGGATAGTCCCTGCAGCTCCACAGGTAGCTTCCTTCACTCAAGTAAAAAGTGCAGATTGGCAACCTACTGAAAACCAGTGAGATTTGTGCTTCTGGTTCATTTTGTGTCATTTTTGACCCTATTTTTCTTTATAGCCCACCCTCAACATGGAGCATATCAACTGTGGAAATATCAGAGTCCTTGGCTATTTTTCCCTCACCCAAACTGGTGTCAGGGAAGAAGTAAAACACAACTACATCATTTGGCATAAATCACAGTATACTCTAGCTGAAAATTTGCAGCATCATTCTCCCGCACTTGGCACAAGTCCCACTAGCTGAAAGTGTGATGTCATAGAAATGTAGTTATCATGCCACTGCCAGCATTTGCATAACAGATGCTCATTAAACAGAGACTGAAGGACATTGCTATAGAAACAGTTAGTTAGGGAACATCAGCCTCACTTAATGATAGCCACTCTGGCCAGAAGCTTATAAACACTTGGAAACTAAAATGACTGATGAATAGTAGGTAAATTTATCTACTTTGCTTGTCATTTTGATTTCTTTTTCACTCTACTAGATTCTTATCCTAATTTAAGTAATAATATCCAAATATAAAAAAGTATTTAAAACACTGGAAAGACGATACCAGATATTCCTCCAAACTAAATCTGCCAGGCCAAGAGAAGCGGCGCCACACATAATGCAGCATAAAGCAAGTAAAGTTATACAAAGCCATGCAGATGCACAAATTTGAATTAGATCATCATAAATCTAGTGCGTGGCCCTGTGTGGCCAACTCATAGCACTCCTAGCAATCCAGCATTATACCAATGCTTTGACTACCTTAATTGCTCTGCCCAAGAGGTTTTATGTAATGCCTCAGACAACAGCATAATGAACTGATCAAAAGCAGAGTAGCCGTCAATAGAAGGTTTCACCATGAACTCACATATCAATGGTGAATTATGTCATTGACAGCACACCAGGAGAGTTCCAGCATATGATAGCATCTTTCCTAACTCGATCAACTGCTAGGAGGAAACATAAAATTTAGAAGGTATATTAAACTGCAGACAGCACACGAACACATACACATAAAAGAGTTTGTTATTACTTGCATTAGGTTGTTCAGTCCAATACTTCTTTGCCCTGAATTCATGTCATCGCTCTGCAGCACGATTGTAACAGAGTACTTCAGCTATTCCATGTGATCACAGCAAAATACATTTCAGTGATCATATTACTTTGCTCCAGCTGAAGACATCAGTGAAGCTGAATGACTTCAGTGGGGCAACTAATTTCCACCTGGGTCTTTCACAATATCAGTAATCATGATGGTCCTCATTCTAAATTTCAGTGGTGCTAAGAAAGTGTGGTATTGTTGCACAAAAGGTCTCCCAAACTGGGCTTTGACATCCATTCCAAAAATGTTTATTATCTTTTTTTGAAATTATTTTCCCAGCAATCTGAAAAAGGTCATGGACATCTTATATCACACATCAGTGTATTTTGTATCTTATCAGAGCAACATTTCATCCATTTGCTCCAGTCTTGAAAGGACATATATGTCTCATGAAATTCATTCACCAGCAGTAGCAAAAAATAAAATAAAAAAAAAAAAATCAGTACAGGATACATATCTCTATCAAAGATGTACAAAACACACTATTAATTTGTATCTATAAAGAATATCTTAGGCAATTTTTTTTTTTCATGGATAGGCTCTTAAAAATGATTGCATTTTTTCTATCAATTGAATTTTAAAAGTAACTTTCAACATGTTATGTAAAATATTAGTTACATGAAGCTGTTAGCATTGAGATTTTATTTCTTAGATTTATTGTGATTATTTAAATATAAGCATATTGCAGTAAGACAGCAAAGCCAAAGGAATTCCAAACAAATTATATTTCTGAGTAAAGTGTTCTTTGCTCTAGTTTATATATCTGTAGCTTTTAATGTAAATATACTGCAATAAAAATAATAAGAAAACTTGGCATTCAAACTTTCCTTAAGTAGTTGAAAAATTCTTAGTTTGAAATTGTCATTTATCTGCCATTTCTGAAAGGTCATTACATCCATAATATAAACCACAATGTTAAAAATAAAGGCACTAAACATTTATAATAGAATATGCAATCTCTTTTTACATTAATCATAGCATTCATGTGCGTGTTTTATGCTGTAATTCTTTTTAGCTTTGCTTATATTTATTTCATCTTAATTGTTTCTATTAATTGTTAAAATTGCTTCACTCTAGTTGTTATTCATTTTAATATTTCTCTGTGTTTTCTTGCATAGTTGCTTTAAAGCCTTTTAAATTAAGATTCTTTCTTCTAAAATAACTCTTGAATGCTTTCTGTTAAAGGAAACTCCTAAAATGCACAATTCTGATTAGCTAATACCTTTACAGTCCACAGTCTCTTGCTATTCTGTTCATTTAAAGAAATAAGAATAGCCGGAAGTAAGTAGATAACATCTTTTAATGTTTCACCAACAGACTATAGGTGACTCCAAGTTTCAGGTTCACTCAGGCACTCGCCTCTCTGGGGAAGATGCCAGTGGAAAAGGTGGTTCTGAAAAGTATAGACCTTTGTGTGGGAGAGTACTGGGATAAGGAGCATACCTCCCACTAGGCAACTACACTATGGCAGATAATGATTTCTGCAGTGCCTCACAAAGCTGAATTCATTGGTATGAAGGAGTTTTTAAAATACTGTCAGTCCCAGTTGCAGTACAGAAGACAGAGTGCTCTTTGCTCTGTAACATTTCTTTGACCTTTGTGGAGGCTTTGAACAAACCAAGTTCTCTACACCTTTTCCTCCCCACCTTTGGAAGAATCTACTTCCATTAACTCCTCCACCCCAGATTTCACGTCCAACATCACCCTTCCCACCAAACTCTGAGGCAAATTATTCCCTTACTTCAGAGGCCAAACCTATGTTATCTGCCCTGTGCTTAGTAATTACTGCCACATGTTTAATGAGAAGCCTCTTCTTTCCTTGCTCTTTAAATAACTGTCAAAAAAAAAATTTTGCTATTGCTCCTTTTTTTCTTGCAAAGTTGAACTTATCTCAGCTTCTATGAATATACACTTTTTCCATTACATTTTTCAACCTTTAAAACACCAGATGTTTTTCTGATAAAACCTTTTGTCACCCCTATAGCTAATATCTTTCTGAATCTGGTTCTTCAATTAATTAGGTTAGGAACATTTTCTCTATAAGCCTTTTCCCTACTACGGAGTAGTGAATTAGCATAGTTCTTGGTCTACCTGATAAAAACAAATTCCAACCTGCTCAAACATTGAAGTCCTTGAACTCTTCAGTTCTGTTGACAACTTTAATAAATCCATATTTTAGCAAAATTTGTCTTATTAGGAGTTTCCAACACATGCATCAAATGATGAATACTTATCATGTGGACAGCCACATCACATACATTGTTGCTTGTTTGGCATATTTCTAATCCTTAGACTTTTTATTTTCTGGAAATTTTTTCGGATGTCCTTAGATGCCATAGGATTGATGCTTTTTTTTTGGAGGCCATTGTTTGCATTTCTGTTTCTGATAGCTGTCTAGTATAGGAAAATTCTTTTGAAAGTACAGTCAGACAGTAAGTAGTGTTTTCCCTACTCTTTTTTAGACCTCAAATCTTACTTGCAGTTGTTTTTTGTAATAAAAAACCTGCTTTAAAATGCATAAAAATGCCTTTTTAATTGGTTTCCTACATTAAAAATAATCATCTCTCCAAGTCTTTTACCATTTTCTTTTGTTTCTGCATTAAGTAAAACATAAAACTTTCATGCCTTTTTTTATTCTCTGAATGTAATGATCTTCTGACTCTTTCACTGCTTCTTCAAAGGGTTTTTCCCCTTTTTTGTCACCCTGAGTAAGAAATCTTCTGTGTGCCCAGAGCTTCTGTACCAAACCACAATCCCAAGTAGTGCCATTTTTAGCTCGCACTCACATCTGTGGATTTCCTGCACCGTTCAAATTGCTGTTTGAAACTTTTTCCAGGGCTGCAAATACGAATTGAAACTGTCACCAGTGCATTTGTTTTCCAGTAACTTCTGAGCCAATAAAAGTCAACCATTAGAGTGCTTACAAAAAGTGGTCTTGAAAAGGATGGAAGATGAGTCTTCTCATTTAATGAGTACATAGTGGCTTTCTCTAAAAAATTATAGGGGATTACTAATCTTATGTTCTTAAAACAGCTCTCTGTTGAGGCAAAAGATTGGAAAGATTTGACCTGGAGCTTTTGAGACCTCAAAACTGATCCAAGTACCAAAATATAGGTAAACGTCTGCCTTAATCATTATATTGAGGAAATCATTGCAGATATATACTGCAGTGGTTATTCAACATTAATTTTTACCGAGCTTGACAACTTTTCTCACTTTTTGAGAAAAAAAAAGGTTGAAAAAAAAACCCACCTTTTTTTTTCCTCAATGAATGGTTCACATGCTACAATATTTTCTACAAAATGGTAAGATGATCAAGAGCCCATAAGCAGCCAAATCTTAACCCAAGTAATTTGGGTTTAGTCTCCTTCCTCAAACTGTTCATCAGAGAGTGAAACTTGAACAACGGATTTTGGGACTTGGCCAAGAAACAGCAAGTTCTACAATTTCATAATTTCAACGCAATTGTTAAGACTTCCCATTAAGTCCAATTTTGTATATGGTAAAGACAATTCTCATTTTCTGTTCTAGCCACACACTATGACTCACCAAGTATGCTCTTTTCTGACTTCTGGGTTATTTTTCATCTGTGTGCCAACTGTGGTTTTTGCCTGGCCCTCCCTTTCATTTACCACTGCCTGTACATGTAGTTACATTTTAATAAATGAAAAGAGTTCTTACTAATGACCCTTATTAACAGCTTACATACTGTGTTGCATAGAGCAGGTACGTCTTGCCTGAAGTTCCTTCATTCCAGCTGCAGACCTGGGACTTCAAAGCACATTGTCATACATCAGCCATCTGGCAAAACAAGCACAGCAACAAGATCTCCAGTCTTGCTGCAGGCACAAATGTTGTTGTAGAGACTCTTTCAAGGGTGGATGCAACTTCTTCCCAAGTAAAGTACACTGCAGTAAATATGCTGAAAGTTGCTGGAAGTCCCAGCAACAGGGAGGTCACTGTGATCAAGTTGCCAGATATGTAGCTCTAGCACTTCTGCCTCTCACCAACAAAACCAGCAGACTTCTGCAAATCCATAAATATGATAACTACAGATGGTTATCTGACAGAGCAGAGCTCCCTATGGTGGGAAATACTGTGTCTAGTTCTGCCAAATATTTTCCATTTCCTGAACTTACTCTGTCTTGCTCACTGTGAGTTTTAGCCACTTGACATTTATGAATATGCTAACTTCAGCCAGGTGTTCAGGCCTCTAGATTATCATCACTGGGAGTGAAGAAGATACATGACTGAGGGTACCTGCATACTGCTGACCTTCTACATGTTTCATTATTTCCTTCAGGGTATTCAAATAATAGTTGAAAAAGACAAGTGAGTGTAAAAGGACCATTAGATTAATTCTAATTACAAAGTCATCAGTTTGAGTAAAAAGGAATAGCACTAGAAGTCTTCAATGTACTCTCTGTAGATGAACGGAAAGGTGGGAAACCCAAAAATCCCTCTGTTCTGGTGTTCAACAAAGGGTTTTTATAGCCATTAGAGGTCACCACAGACTCCAGTCCATGAGCTTCTCTATGAAATAGATGGACAACTCATCTGAGCATATAATGTTTTTTTGGGGTTAATGTGAAACAGTAGTGACTGGTTATATGATGTAGTGGGCTGAAAACTGTTGGGCATGGAAAAATGACTAAGCAGCATGAACAATGATTCAAGGATTATCTGTTGAAAAAGACAAAATAGCCAGCAAAGGAGAAAAAAAAATAATAATTCTTAGGCAGTAGTTAAAAGGCATAGATTTAGAGTGACTGAAGTGATAAGAAAATGAGAACTGGATCTGTCAGTGTTAAAAGAAAATGAAGAAATGCCTAATGATCAGAATCCAAGTTTGGGAGTGACTTTGTTTGTTGTTCTTGTTAAAAAACATATATGTTGCAATGGAAAACAGAAACCTCGAGATGCTAATGATAACTGCATGACTTGTCTGTGAGTTCCAGTCATTGACCAAGACCTTATTTTGCTGGATGGGGAAACAAATGACTCCTTCTAACTTAAAAGCATGAGGGGAGCCAATAGAGAGAAGACATTGATATGGACTGTCAGTACCAAAGAAAACAGAAGAAACTATTAAAAAGCATTATCAGCAGTACCTGAACATGAGTAGTCTACTTGCTGGGGTAGCAAAATCTGATTTTGCCTACTCTGCTGAGAAACCTTAAGATGGGAATGTGCAAGTACATGTCTGAAAATCTAGGATGTGGGTGGTGAAAGCTGGATGACAGAGAAAATAGAACTGGCTGCTGGGGAGGATGGCACCAAGCCATGAGGCAGCCGAAGAAGAGCAAGGGGTAGTTCATTTGATGTGCAGTGAAGGAGGAGCTTAGAGTACAGGCAGGAGGGCGGTGTGTGAGGCATTGTACAAACTTCACATAAACTCTGACCTGAAAAGTTTGCAATCTCAGGCACAAGGCAGGTGTTCAAGGCAGGCAGTGACCAGTTAAAGTGGAGGGGTGAAATGTGCTTGTAATGCTTAGCAGAGCTGTAGCAACAACCACAAGTCACAATTTACATAAGATGTAATTGCACAGCAGGTTCCTTTTATGCGTTACAGCACAGATATACTTTAAAGTGGCATTTGAAGTAAGATGAGTTGAGGCACTGGCCTGTCCAGGCATGTGGAAAGCACCTAAGACTCTGCTTCTCTACTAGTACACAGATCTGCAGCCAGGAAAGGACTGAAGAAAACTGAATCTTCTGGTTATACACCCTGTTTTGGGTTGCACAGCATTTCTTGACTACCCTGCTACTAAATAGTCAGCTAAATATTTATTTGTTTGCATTTGCACAACCAGACTAATGTCAATATTTTTCTTTAAACTGTTATCAGCTTATTGCATACTTCTAAATGTGAGAATGTTTTTTCATATTACTTAGAATGGGAATGTGAGCAATAAACCCAAAGTGAGAGGCTGATAGTAACATAATTGTTGCCATGAGTTTTGAGGAGCAGTCTGAGCAAGAAGACAGGACACTGAAATCATGGAAAAAGGGCAGTAAATCCTTTGAAGATGAGGAAAATATTGGTATGGCACAGAAAGTCTGTGTCACAAGTTGAAGTCCAGTGGGAATATCTTCTCTTGTATGAAAGCTGAATGAGAGAAAGCACAGACACACTGTTGGGCAGATATTCTTTCTCTCTTCTTTGAGGCATCCTCAGTCCCTTGGACCATGCCGGAGAGACATCTCAACCCTGTACAAGACTGTCCTGTGCAGCGAATTGCACACACTTTGTTGGAGACCTATTTCACCACATCACTGTCTTTCAACTTACAGCATTTTCACCAACAGTGTAGCAAAGCATTTTTGCTGAAAATTAAGTCAACACCTTCTTGTCCATCTCCTGTGGACACAGAGAACATTTAGCTCCATATACAGGAAAGTTGCTTTCATATTGTTCTCATTTTCTCTTTCTGAACTAAAAAGAACCAATTCTCTTGACCTTTCCTCATGTGGCATGTTTTCTGTACCACTTATCATTCCTGTTCTTATCCTCTGGATTGTCTCCAGTTTGTCTCTGTCATTTTTAAAGTATGGTGCCCACAACAGGACCAAGTATTCAAGCTGAGTCTTTCCAATTCCAACAGAATAAAACAGAACAGCCATCCACATCTTACAATAAGATACTCTCGCTAATATATACTACAGTGAGATTTGTCTCTCCTCATTATATGTTGCAATTCACTCTTAATCAGTTTAGGGGCAGTTTAGGGGTGGTATAGTCTTCAGGTTTCTTTCCTGTCCTGCATTCCACAGAAATATTTTCCAGTTTATATTCATGCAGTTGCTATCTGTGGCAAATTACTGGTCTGTTTTTCTGAATTCGTACTACTGATATCAGAACAGTCTCTAACAGAGTCCTCCAAAGTGCTGGCACTTCCTATCTGCTAGTGTAATTTAGAGATCCACTACTTCATCTTCCAAGTCACTCAAAAAAAATCAAGTAGAACTAGACCAAGAAGTAACATCTGTTCCTTGAGTGTGTTATGGTAAACTCATATACACTGTATTTTCCTAGTTTACTTTTGAGAAAAACAGGTAGGACTGCCTGGAAAGCCTTTTTAAAATCAAGTTCTAGCATGTATACCAATTCATTCTTACCCCCTTGACTAAGTGATCTATCAAAGAAAAATGAGATGGATTTGTTTCCAATAAATCCATGCAACACTTTGTTATTGTTGGATAATGTTCAAAGTGTTCACAAACTGATTATATCCTGTAGCATTGTAAGATTTGTCTGGTAACAGGATTATCTTTTTAGGCATCTACACTTTCTTAGGTTCCTATTTTTGTAGACAGGTGTTATAGCAGACATTCTCTCACTCTGGTATCTTCCATTGCATTACATATTTTCTTTAAAATATATGTTGAAGTTTGAGTGATTGCTTTTGGCTAACTGATGAAGTGTTGCAAGGTGCATATGCCTGCGTGTTCCTGTTAACAAAGTGTTTGTGTTCGATGGCTGCATGGTTTGATACACCTTACTGAAATAAAAGTGTCCACATCACACACTGAAAACTGAAACCTCCAAGTACTTGAAGGAGTACAGTGACATGAGAAACAATTTGTATTTTCCAGTCCATACCAATGGTTCCCTAGAAGAGTACTGAGGATATTTAGTCAATATAAGGAAACTTGCAGCTGCAACAGTAGAGTGGGAAGAGATTCCTGTTTCAAGGGTTCAGTAGTCACTTGAGTTATGTTAGCACTAGTGCTAACAAATATGAAGGTGAATTTTTATAGGGGTGTGTGATAACCAGCAGTTAATTATTATCTGGCAGTAAGAATATATTTTCCTTACCCTCTTTGTATTTTCTTTGCTTAATGTAACATCTGAAGCTGTGATTACAGTTAATCTTGCTAGTCAGTTTAAGGATTAGCAATATTTCCTCTATTTATTGGTTATCCCACCTCTATCATTGTAATATATTGCCATCTATCCCAAACAGATTGAGAACGGCACAGTCTTTAATAAATGCTATGCATTATCACTGCTCAGAACATTTCTTTGGGTTGAATGTTCCTGCTCTTAAAGGTTATTTAATTAAAACATGAGCAAAAGAAAAATGTCCCTACTCTAGCCAAACAAAACACCATCCTAAAAATAGAACTAAAATCCTGACTTTGATGTGACAATGCTCAGATGCAGCTGACAAGTTAGTGAAAATCTTTGTCTACAGCACAGAGGTAACCTGACTAAGTGAAAAGATACTTGTTGCATCATTCCTCATCACCTCCTGCTGGCTAAGAGACATGGAGAGTCTTTTATTGGTATGCGGTCTAGCTGAGCATAGCCAGCATATAAAATCATGAGCACAAAGCTGAGCAATATTTTGTCACCACTCAGAAAGCCAGGGGTGTCTGCAGTGTCAGCAGCAATGGTAAACAGAGAGAACAGGTTTATACAGGACAAAAGAAAAACTAGAAACTTGAGCAAGTAGTAAAAAATAATTCTCTAGGCCTGATTCTTCATATGTCTCTATATCAAAAGTAATACTACAAAGACAATCAGAATTATATCAGAGTGAAGAATATGAAGGTAGAATAAGAATCAAGCACAAGATGGTACCAGTAAAACTGTTGTGCTGTAAAACTAAGTGCTGCAACAAAATGACGTATATGAGGGTTCTTTTGTTGGCATTTATATTTTCATTTCAAACATATGCTGGGGTAAGGGGTATATTGTTTTGGAGTACAAAGTCCTTAAAACTAACTCTACTGTAACCCCAAAGTGTAGCTTAGCATCTGAGGATGTGTATAGAGTGAGTATCAAAATAAACTACTGGTGCTAACCTTCTGCATCTATTCAAGATGAAAATTTCGGGGAAATTTGCCAGGTATAAAAAAATAAACATTGCTGGTTAATGTCCGTGGACCAGAACTAGCTCAGCGTGAATAGATTTTATTTACATAAGTGCAGAAGCAGGTTCCATTTGCTATTAGATCTTCTAAGGTAAACTTTCTTATATAAACTATGGAATCTCCCACTAAAATAGTACAGTGAAACAAAGCCAAAGTTTGGGGTTAAATCACAAGGGCTGTATTTATTCTCTGAAATGCACACAAACCCTCATACTTTTGCTGTTCTGTTCATCCAAGGATCACAAAGGCAACTGTCAGTTATAATGTCTGTGTCTCCTTTATATATTGTGGCACAACTCAAATGGACCTGCAAAACAAAACAGTATTGAGAACCAACATCCCCAGTGCTAAATATTTTGAAGGTTTTACTTTGGACTAGCTTTAATCCATTCTCGTTGATTGGACCACATCAGTTATGCAGCTGGAGTGTGTCCTTCAGCTGAGCACACCTCCTGCTAGCATGTTGTGAGACTGCTCCATGATGTGTACCAAAGGGTGGTAACTGGGAAGGATGAAGAAGTCCACTTCAAAAGCATGCCCTGATCTGAAATAAAGCAGCAGTAGAGACACGCTTAGGGAATTAAGCCCCACCCAGCACCCCACTGTGTAATACAGATTTCATTAACCCCATTTCATGGGTGGCAGATGGAGGTACAGAAGATTTAAATGAAAAGGAAGTGGCAGAACCATGACAAGACTGAATAAATCATTGCCCAGAGACACTGGGCATTGTGGAGCACTGTCTGCTGCAGAAGGACAGGGTATGTGGTGAAGTAGTGAACTAATGCAGATAATCTGTATCAAGAAAAAAACAAAGTACAAACAGAAATCATAGGGTCTGGCTTGACTAAGTGATCTGTGAATGATATTGTTCATCCTTACCAGTGTCAGTGGTAAGGAGGTTAACAGCTAGACTGTGATGAGTAGCAACCCAGAAATGGACCATGAGACACAAATTTAAGAGAGAAATATGATGGCAAAAGAAACTGCAGCCCCTTGATTTGGAATTGTCAGATGAAGCACACTGTCTTAGTAACTAGATGAAGAAAATGTCACATCACCAGCAGCACATCCACCTCCAACATGGCTGCCTCCAGGAACTGCTATATTCAGCACCAGAGCTTCCAGGGGAATTCACAGAACCCAATTATTAGGACCCCACTGCCATCTGTTCAGTGACTTCAGTACCACAGAAATGTGTATGTTATTTTAACTAGCAGTAAGAGCTAATAATGTCTTATTTTGTATGATGCATTCTGTAGTTATCATATAAAGCAGAGCTTGCCATTGCTATTTTGGTATGTTTTTCTGCTATTTAATATCTGATAAAGCAGCTATCCAGACTGGGTGTGATGTCAGCTAGATATTTAATTATTATGTGGCTGTACTAGAATGTAATGCCAGAAAACATAGACATCCCAGATGTGCCAGTGTTAGTTTTGGGCTGGGCCCATGTTTTTAACTAGTGAAGAAGTTACACAAGTATATTAGAGACATAATTCTGGAGGATTCTAAAGAAAAGAAGTACCACAAAATCACTGGGCATAGGGAATGACCCAATTCATTGGTAAGCTCATAAGAAGGGAAGCAGCCTGAGTAGAACAACATCTCAGATGTCTCTTACTTGCAACAGAAGGCAGCAGCAAGGACTTGTTATGAGATAGGGCATCAACCATAATGGCTCTGCAACAGTCATTCAACAGATGTAAAAGTATCTGTGAATGAAGAGCTATGCCTCTATATTCTCTTCATGAACCTAAATGCACTGCATCTATAGGAACAATAGCTTTAAAGTTTCCATAAATTATGTTATTTTTTTCTCTCTTAAATAATTTGAGAAGAAGTCTTGAATACTGTATCTCTTCTTCTTTGCTAAATGTGCATTTGAAATCATTGGGTCATTTTTATGAGACAGTTGGATATGAAATTTATTTTTTTAATAACTAGTTCATAACTACCCTTTAAAATATTAGCATCTGATCCTTTAAAAAAAGTCATGCTGAACCTGTTGCTGATGTATAAAAAAAAACTGCTCTACTGTTCAATAGGACTGTGAGATGTAATTGTTTTAAAAGTTGCATCAACTCTGTTCAAAGGATTGAGCAAAAAGCCATGCCACCATGGTCAGAGGTGCTGCAAATCCCTCTGGAAATTCAGCTCCTTCCCTTCATGTCTATAGCCGAGCTCCTGAGCATGGTGCCATCGAGTCAGAAACGTGCAAGGCAATAAAATATGAAGCCATACCAAGATGTTGCATTTATGGGTACTATGGTCCAACTATGAGTTAGTCTTCCTTTGTCTGTTATTTCCCAGATTTTCTTTCATACCTCTTAACACATTATTTTGGGAGACATACTTTAAGAGCACTCTAATGCACAATGATAAACAGTGACCAAAGGGTACTATTCAAAACTGGAAGAAAGTAAGTTGATGAAGAGGCATAACGTCACCATGAAGACTAGGAGCACATCCTATGGTACTTTAGAAGATGGAAAGAAAATTGTTTCAATGTTACCATAAAAAAAACTTTCAGCAGTGTCATTTTCCTTTTACTCTATTCATATTTACAGATGGCTGAAAGAAGACGAGCTTGTGGAAATCAGCAGCCTTTTGTCAGTTTCTAAATTGTTTGTCGTCTTCGGACTCCCACTTATCTGTCCTGCTCTGGTAATTACACAATCTGTTCAAAAGTCAGCTTGGCATCATACAGGTAGTGGCAGTCATACTGTGCCTTTGTAAGTAACAACGGTATCTCATTCCAGCAAAGTTCGAATTCAGAATGCTTTTTCTAATTAACTATACTTTGTAGCTAACAAGATCATCTAGCTGCTGATTCAGCATATTTCTTCCTGTTGTTTTAATTTTTTATCCTGGAGAATTGAAACAGCTGATTCATACTGTATTTGCTTATGCAGAGACCTTAGTTGATTTTAAGGACTTTAAAATCACTTAAGCTCTAAGCTGTAAAGCATCAATCCCGAGGTAAGATTTTAGAAAGAGGGCTTACACAAACACAAAAGGTAGCTTTAATTTATTTTTTTTTTTTTAGCTACAAAACCTTGAGAACAAAATGTTTATTTCTACTAATTCCTCTGTTTGTTTTCATTCTGGACAGTCATATTTTCTTGAGCTCTGCATCAACACCAACACAAGTGTTTAAGAAATTTCCATCAATGTTACCTTAGTTTGTGCCTAGAATAAAGACAACATTTGGAACCTGCACTACCTACTTACAGGTTATCACACTGTCTTCCTACAGTATTTCTGTAAGGTATAATATCTTTCAAAACCATTTGTCTCTTGTCAGGCTTGCATAACATTGCTGCACATTGCTAGGATACAGTAAATGTTTTCAGAAGTGAAGGACCTCCCCTTTTTCCTATTGCTATCTAGAAAATATGACCACATTTTACCCTCTGATATGTGAGTGCAGCTCCCCGTGGAATAAGTGGAGTCCTACATATGTAGAAGGGCAGATTTTGGCCTTAAGGATTTCTAGAATTATAAAAATGTAAGTAAATGGCTTAGATGATATTTTCTGGAGCTTAGGGCTGAATCTACATCCCTAACAAAAGTTTCATCTTAAAATGGCATTAGTACCCCTTGGAATGTGATTTTGAACTATTATTACACTCTTTTACATCTTTGGATTTGTTTGACCTTCAGCCTGACCTGTTCTCCTTCTTCCCTTTCTTATCATCAAGTTTCATGGGTGGGGCAATATAGGAGAGAAGTCAGGAGCAGAACTGCAGTACTGGCTAACTCAACATAGCCTGGAAGTTGCAATAGAGATTCTCCCACTGTCCAGGAGAAGGGAGGTAAACTGGGAGTGGAGCTGTGTGGTTTGGTGACACCAGAGTCAGTGACCTAGAAACCTTACGTAGGAGGGAGACTACACAGACTGTGAGCTGCAATAGTAAATTACTCGGGCTTTGCGTAAGTGGGTGAATCTCATTCTTTTTCTGACTTGTCATGGTGTCCCAGAATATTCTTACCTTGTTCTTTAATTGTTTAAAATAATTTTCCTATCTCCTAGGTACTCATCGAGGAGCCCTCCATTAGCCTTTCGAGAACTGTATAGCATAATGTATTTATCGTAGGTCTCCTTCTTATTTACAGTCTGTTTTTTCCACTCTCAAGACAGAATTATCCCAAAATAAACACCAGACAACACGAATCAAAAGCATGTGTAATAGCCATGTGATTTTGTAACTACTTGCTACATCTTTTGTTTGGCACACTGGACTTTGTTTAGCAAAAGCATGGTAGCATCACAGGGTCAGAGTCTCCACAATTTAATCCATCCCTAACAAAGCCTGGAATTCATATGACACAGACTTCTGTATAAAAAAGTTACAACCAAGGTTAAGAACAAATCCCCTCAAAATGGTGATCAAAGTGTAGTTAATTATAAAAAGGGAAAAAAACAAAACTGAAAAAAGCCCTCTCCCCAAGATAGGAGAGGGTTGCAAGATGCAGTTGCTTTGTTCTCTTAACTAGGTGATACGTCACTTCAAATGTGATCATGCTGAATCTCATAAACTAAGCAGGGCTAAGCCTGCTCAGAAAAGTTACTCAATGAGGAGTTCTCCAAGACAACCACAGGTGCTTGCAGGGCTTGAAAGCAGTGTTTTAATAAGAGTGGAAATAGCACTTCTCTCGGACTCACAGACACATGCTGGATCTTAAGAAGACTTGTACTACTAGGAAAATGACTGCAGCTAGGGTCTAAAACAAGCGGTGGTGAAAGATGTTACTCTGTAACTCTTAGATATAAGCATATAGGTATGTATGGATCACCTGCAAAAGTAAGAACTTGGGGAGAAAATCACACTTCTGCTCCCATGATGCTCATCTCTCTATTTTTCAAAGCAGACCTAACTCTGACCTCTCCTCGTAGTTCAATGCTACCCAAAGGTCCCCCTACAGTTCTTCCAGTTTAACAATATGCACTGAATTGAAGCGCATGAAACATCATCTCTTTTCTAAACCTCACTGTGACTCAGTGCCATTCAGGATCTTTTGCATTCTCTAATTCCACCACTTTCATGCATTTACAATCCTCTTCAGCTGCACAAGATCCAACTGACTTGTGGACAAAATTAAGGAAGAGAGTATAAGTGGCATTATCATGTTCTTTTAAATAGCCCTGGGGAAGATCTTCACAGCTCTATATGTCTCCTCCTTCTCTGTGAAGTGCTATTGTTGTTGGAACACCAAGAGTTGTTCTAATGGGAATTACATATCTCATGACAGTGGGAATTCACACTCTAAATCTACTCTAGTAATTGAAACTATTTAGATATCATTACGTGTCCTCAAGTGTAAATATGGGCACATGATTTTCAGACGTTCTGTTTGGCTTCCTCTGCCTCCCTGACACCCTAGGACATGGTAGCCTCAGCCATACAGCTTACTGACAATAGTCAGTAACAGTTGATTGGCCATGCTTCTAATCTAAGACACAAGGGACAAAGACATGGCAGAAAGTAAGTTAAAAACTAAATGGTGTGGATAGTTATGGGACAGTAGTCAAGCCACTATCTCTTATGCAACTTATGGTCACTGAAAAATGAGCAGCTGGCACTGTGACATGCCATGTGTTCTTTGACAATTAGAATATTACTGATAGGGAAATAAGAGATCTTATTATTAGTGCTTTAATCACAATGAACAAGCCAATTGTCTACTTAACTAGCTTAGTACATACCAGTCACTAAGGCTAAATTTCTAACAGCTGTCATATGCAAGAGTAACAGACTATAACTTCATCAGAAGTGTCCCTTACTCTTATGTCCAAGGGAAGTCATTGACTTGATACCTAGTCAGAAGAAAAAATAGAGTTTAAGCTAATACTTTTAGTTCTTGCCTGCCATTACTACACCATGAAGTGGTTACAATTATATTTTAAAGTTTTATTTTATTTTTTTAATGCTTCCTTCTTCTTTTGATTTTGCTGCTGTGTTCAAAGAGCACTAGGAAATAGCTGACTTGGGCTTGTATAACACATATCTCCCAAAATAATTCCTTTGGTCTTTTCCTAATGAGAGTGATGCTGACACCTGTCACCCTTGGAGGCTGAGAAGCAATACATTGCCTCAAAGCCACCAATCAGAAGACATGTATTTCCTGGCTGCACAAGCATCTAACTGTGTGTATCTATGTGTGTACACTTCTGACTGAGCCTAGAAGAAATATGTGTGCTGGCCAGCTGGCTGCAGCTGAGAGCTCTAGACTGCTTTTCAAGATCTCAAGCAAGCTAAACAGGATGTGCTTACTCCCAGTACGACTGGTTTGGTACTAGTCATTAATTACTGTTGCTGGGGAGAAGGAAGAGAAACCAGGTATTTGTAATAGAAATGGGACTAATGGTAGGCAGGAGAAAGAGAGAGGCATGGCTTCATCTTAATAAAATGAAATCTTTACTGGTTTATCTACTCATCTGTATTGAAGACATTTGATCCACAAAGAATGAAATTGAACTACTAGTAAGTTGCCTCAAATAAATGAACTCAACTTCTGTTTTCCCTAGGTAAGTCTTTTCCAGTTGTAGTAATTTTAAGTGTTACTGGAAACTATTGCAAGTAGTGTCTCCAGGCAACTGAATACCTGAAAGACTTTTTTTTTCTTATATGACATCTACCAGGTCAGCTCACACTAAGTGTTAAGTGAACGTGTTGTACCCAACAGCATAGACAATTTCATCTTTGTTCAGGCTTGGTGACACAGCAAGGCTTGGTTGATCTTCAAATGTAAACTCACGTGATTTGTTTAAAATTGTTATTCCAAAATTTGTAGTTGTATTCCCCTGTACTACAGGATATTTCTCTGATGAGCATACAAAAATCCATGTTTAACACAGGTCTCAGAGTAGCAACCCATAATAACACTCTCTACAAACAGCACTGAATGGGGAGATGGGAAATTCAGATTAAGAGAGCACGTACATTTGCATTTCAATAACACTTCCTATTGAACCACTCTAAAGCATTGATAGCCCCATTCTACTTCCATTTAAGTAAATGGCAAAACTCCCACTGAGGTCAATGGGAGGCTTGATCCGACCCTAATTCATGAATGGCCAGATTTTGGTACTCTGACTGCCACTGAATAAACCATTCAGTCTGTGCAATTCCAGTTAGGTAGGTATTTTTGAAGTACTACTCAGTTTCAGTGCCTGCCCATGAAGCTCAAAACACTCCTTTGAGGTTCATCAGTATAACTGATGTACCTATTCATAGCAAGGGAAATGTGTTAGTAGTTCATAGCATCTAGCTACTCTTTAAGTAGTTATGAAACATTTCTGGTATTTGTAATTCTGTTGTTTTATGACCTGATGGTTTTCCGACCTTTTTATGACTCTGTTATTTCTTTTGTGAGATTTGTCAATTAAATCGCATGTATAGTTTATCTTTGCTGACTGGATGCTAACATTTTAAACATAGCTCCCTAGTCACTGTAAAGAAAAAGTTTTTCGTATCACTTTTCATAACAGTGGCTAAAATTTGTGTAACTACCTTCCTCAATATCTGAGAATTGGCCAAACATTCTGAATAAGCCAAGCTGTAAACAGAATTCAGAGGCTTTGATTTTGGGTGGGTTGGTTTGTTTGTTTGCTTTTCACAAATATAACTATACTGTATTTACTCTCTTAGGTGATGAAGAGGAGAGTATTTTGAAAGCAGAAGGGAAAATTTGCACTTTACTAACAGTCAAGATCACTAAGAATTGAACACAAAACATAATTTTCTGGAGAAATGGAAGCTCAGAGGAGATCTTATCACTCTCTACAACTACCTGAAAGGAGGTTTTATCAAGGTGAGGGTCGGGGGTTGCTCTCTTCTCCCAAGTAACAAGGGGCAGAATAACAGGAAATGGCCTCAAGTTGTGCCAGGGAAGATTTAGATCAGATATAGAAAAAATTTCTTCACCAAAAGTGTTGTCAAGTACTGGAACTGGCTGCCCAGGGAAGTGGTTGACTCACCATCTCTGGAGGTATTTAGAAGACGTGTAGACATGATGCTTAGTGACTTGGTTTAGTGGTGGACTTGTCAGTGTGAGGTTTATGGTTGAATTCAATGATCATAAAGGTCTCTCCCAATTTAAATGTTTCTATGATTCTATTCTATTCTGTGATTCTATGATTGTCTGTTAGAAACCTCTCCATATATTAATTAATATATTTACTTACATTGTACATGTGGCAGAGAGTGCTAAATAACTTTTCAAGGCTGGGGTAGTTTGTTGTAAGATAATGAACTCCTGTCTCTAAACTGCATGTTTTGATCTCTTTGTTCTTTCTTCCTGTCTTGGTTTGAAAGACAGGAGTCTGCCAAGGAAGCCCTCCTTTAGAATGGAATATGCAACACATATGTTTATATATGCTTATAGTTTTGAAATTAAGGGGCTTTCAGGCAAAGATGAGGAATAGGAATAACCGTTCTTTACTAATGTATATATACATATATATATATACAGTAAGACAAATAAACAGTAATAACTATAGCAGTAACAACACACAGAACCAGGACCCCAGCGCCAACCTCTCTCGGCGGCAATCCCTTTCCCCTTTGTTGCAGTTCACTCCCGGTGAGCAGGGAGGGCGCGATGATCTCCCCGCGCCTGCAGGGCCGCTCCGGAGCCAGCTCAGTCCTCACGTGGCAATGGCCGACGAAAAGCTCGCTTCACAAACCACTCTGGGCAGCTGATCCCGGTGCCCACCAGGATCCTCGGGAGACAGCAAGTGTAGAAGGAGAAACAGGAGACGCAGAGATGATGACTTCTCTCCAAGCTGATCCCGGTGCCCAGCAGGATCCTCTGGAGGCAGCAGGGGTAGAAGGAGAAAGCA
>WUAM01000038.1:3277626-3312893 GCA_024336885.1 Actenoides hombroni
AGTCATAACACAGGTGTGTTATCAACACCCTCCAGCTCCCAGTACTACAGCATGAGGGCTGGATAGTGAAAAGCAGCTCAGCCAGACTCACTACAGCTTCTATGGACAGAAGTCCTAAGTGATAAATGAAACACCTCTACCCCCAGCCCTCAGCATGGACAAGACCTTCCACAGGTGAGCTGACCAGTATATATGCATAGATGAGGACTGATTTGGGAGCATCTGACAAGGGGCAAATAGAGAACTGAACTCCTCAGTATGACATGCAGGTTTCCCAGGGTGTCTGCACCAGTGTCAGCATGGGAATAACCAGCTGGTCTTTTCCTTTGTGAATGTGCGAGGCTGCCTGGAGCCGCAGCAATCAAAAATGCTGCTGGAGTCCCAGCAGACATGCAAAGAGAGACAGACTGCAGGGAACAGGAAACGTACCAGTGGCATAAGACACCAGAAAGCTGCTTCGTCTTGACCATACCAAAGCTTCTTCCTAGCTTCTTGCTGGGAAAGAACTCAAAGTGGTGTTTTGCCAATCTGAAACTCCCCACACCCTCTTACAGAATAAAATGCATGGGACTGGGTGCTAGCTGGGAGCAGCTCAGTACAACATGGAGGAAACCTATTTCCTTACTACTTGATCCACACATGGACCTGAAAGGAAAATAGAAATCTCAACTAGCTGTCAGTGAAAGGCTGTTTATGGAACAAAGGTGAGCTGATTATTTCATCAAAGGTATTGTTACTGGGCAGGTTTGAGCCTCCGTATTTTTTCTTGGTAGTTCACCTCAATCTTCAAGTAACTGTTAAGGCTGCACAGAGTATTCATTTACCGGGGAAGGATGATTATTCTAAATGGAAAACACCTGTACCTTGTAACTAGAAGGTGAGAATCACTTTTGTTTTCCTGTCTTACTGCAGCTATACAAGGCATTAAGTTAATTGATTTAATAGGATTAATCTGTGAAAAATCCAGAGCAGAGTCCTGAGAGAGAGGATTATTTAATCCATTCTCAAAAAGGTTTCCCATTTTTAAAAATGGATAACTAAATTTAATACTTATTTTAGCTTTTGCATTGCATTTAGAGTGCTGGTGGGGTTTTTTGATTGGTGGTGGGGGTTTTTTTTATACTTTTTCAACTAACAGAAACATGGATTGGGAACCTTCTATGCCTGTTGGGCATTCACATAAGCTGCAGTTGGCCAGACTCAATGCTAAGGGTTTTTTTCAGGATATTGTACACAAAACAACTTTATCTCGGAAGAAAAACTATATGGACATTGTAAATCTGAGATTCTGGAGATATTTTCAATATTTGCAGCATTTGAAGAAAAAAAAACAGCTTGCTGTGGTAAACAAGCCTGTTTCTCTGTGATTTTGTGCTTCTGAGGTGGAAGTGTCTCGCACAGACCTCGCCTATGTAGAAAAAGCTACACAGTGTGTAAGATGACAGATATGTGGGCTCCATAGGTCACAGTTTGCCATGGACTGGAAATCAGAGAGGGGTTAGATTTCAAGGGGGCTCTGTTCCACTCACAAGCAGTCTAACTAAGGACCTTGTATTCCAAAGAGCTCAGCATGCTAAGGCTTGTGATTCTGTAAGAAATTCCTGAGGTTTTGACAAGAAATAAGAAAATAAAAATTCTGGTGCAGATGGAATGATGAAGGGAAGAAGAGCACACACAAGTAAAACAATCCAGAAAAGAAGACTTTTCTGTAGGAATTTTTTTAGTTGCAAAGTATTAAAATTTTAACAGGATTTATGTCTTTAAACATCTCCATTGAATAAATGTGACATTTTGAGTAAATAAAGAGTAGAATTTGAAGTAGCAAATCAACTGCTACTGTATTGCAAGGTGCATAAAAAAAGAAGTGACAGATGACTCATTAGCAATTAAAAAAATTATTGGATATTACCTCTTCTATTTTAAAGAGCAGCATGTTTTCTTGGAAGTATATGATGAAATGGTGCAAATTGTGGAAGAGATCAAAGGTAGGATATAGAGGAGCTATAATTGAGGACAAGTGCTTAATGTGTTTTTCTAAGAAAAAAAAAATAGAAAACAAAACCCAAACCAACCAAATGACAACAACAGCAAGAAAAACACAAAATACAAAACACAAAACAAACCAACCACAATTCATGTGGTACATATTTTAAAATAGACCGGTGATAAAAAATATCTAACTTTCAGGAAGGTTGGTTGCACAGGGAATATCTGACTAATAGAGATTAATAGAATACTTTCTTTGTGATCTGACTACCCATCATTACTCTCTGCATATTTTTTTCTTGTCCTGGAGAAGCACTGTACCAATCACCATATAAGACAAGGTGCTGGAGCAGTCAGACTGCTCGTGTGACCTTGTACTGTGCAACATAAGGATTGCTGAGTGTTTAGATTTTTCTTCCTCAATTCCCGGATGAAAAATTAGGAGTTGGTCTATTTCTCTTACCTAGCTTGACAAAAAGCTGGTAGAAGGGAAGAGTTTAAGAAGATTCACCAAACTACTCTAAAACCAAAGGCCAGAAAGATTTGAGAAAGCAAGGATGTGACTCCATTCACTCAAAACCACCTTGATCAGAAAAGAAAACAAAGCAAAATATTTTGAATCAAAAATCTTCAGGTTGACCCTAGGGAGCTGGACAACTATGTATAAGCAACTCATAAGGCTCTTCCAGACCATCCTCCTGGTACTGAAAAGGGATTGCAACATAGTCTTTTAACAAAGTTGCAGCTGTGTCAGGTACTTTAATTGAAGAATTGTGCAAGAGTAAAAGCAAACCTCAGATTTAGATACTGACAGACAGTATAAATAGAATCTCTCCTGATAGTTCACAGGGATCTTGAACACTACAGTCTTTTAATTAAAGCACTGTATAAAAGGCAAGGAAAGATAATAAAAGTCATGATTTATAGTGGAAGAACACCAGATTCTGTCTGTTCACAATGTAGCAGAGCATTCAGAGGTTGCTGTACCCATGGAAGCTACTTGAGGAGACCTGTAAAGAAGCTATAGCATTAATGTCTATTCATTATTGATATTGCACTTAAAGGAGAAAAAAACCTAAATTCTGTATTCCTGGCCATATAAAACCACATGAAATACCTATCTAAAAAGAGTCTTATGCTCTTCTGTTAACAAAATTGCACACAGTACTCCACCGGGACTAAATATTTGATGTCATTAGAATTTAAGATTCAATGCCAATTAGCGAATGGACTAACACACTCCCTGTAGGTAGAGGCTTCCACTAGTTGAACAGCACTGATATTTTCCTGTAGTCCCACATCAAATTCTGGAGCTGGAATCAAACCCTTTGCCATGACACTCTTTACTCTGATGTTCGGATAGTGCAATAGCTTGAGGGAGAGATGAAACAGTTCTGCAGAGATAGCAACTTGTTCATTTGCTGCTTGGTACAGAGGTGGGAGAGCCATATTGCCCTGAAATCGAAAGCAAGCAACCAGTACCAGGTTGCAGAAACAGATCAGACTCCCTGCATAAAGGACCCTATCTTTGGCCCAGTCTTCTGGCCTCGAGTTTCCAGGAAGACTATTGTACTCTCCAGTTGTCAAAACTGATGATGAAAACAGGTGGGAGCAGAAAGGGACAGAACTGGGAGGGGTCGGTAGTTGTTAGCTTCAAGCACATTATGTGAGTTCGGATTTCAATCCAACTGTCTCAGTCCTTGTGGGTGTTGGATATTCATTCACAGCCATGTGAACATTTCACTTTGACAATGTTTTGAAGGTGTTGTGAACTGGATGGCTATGAGTATTGGGAAGAGAGAGTGAAGGAGAGTAGCCTTGCTTCAGTTCTGATTTTCTATGTAACTCCAAGTAAATTACTTGCTTCCTCAGTGTTTTGTTCTCTTAAAAGAATAACAGTTCAATGCAAAGTTTGTGTAGCAGGGAGATGTTACAGATTTAACAGCATCAGCAAATGAAAGCTACATTTTGTTATGCCATCAGCTTCAGTGTGACAAAAAAGAAAGTTTACTTGTCTTGATTTTGAGTTGTATAATCACCAAAGTTCATCTGTTCTGAAGCTTTCTTACACTACATATGATTGAGAGAAAGTGAGTTTCTCATGAAAAACAAAACAAAACAAACCAACCAACCTATTATATTTTTAGTTTCTTCTGGCCAACAGATTTTTCCCTCCACATTTAAGTAGTAGTAAAAGCTCAATGAAAATGAACACAGAATTCATGTACCTTTGGAGAATCTAACTTGTAGTTAGTTGAGGCTGTAATGACTGTGGCATCTTTTACTCACCACTACCATTTTGGACCATAACTTACAGGATGACTTAACTTATAAATTATTGATCAAAATACCTGTCAAATCACATGGAACCTGATGAAAATGGTTGAAGGTAATGGCACCCTCATGGAATTTGGGCAATGATTAAGAAGCACATTTTTCTGTAACTGAGCTGAAAGTGACAAATATTAAAGGCAGAATAGTGCAAATTCTTAGTGAGTGTTATCCACAGGACAGCAGTTGCAAGCTTCAGCCTCTTCCAAAGTGATGCCCACAGCTTCTTCTGGCTGGCCTGTTGGAAAATGTATGACTTAATGGTGCATAAGTTTTCCTGCTGAGGACAGTAGTCCTTGTACTGGGGTCTGTGGTTGGATGTGCTGCACTCCCCCAGTCCAGCTAGCATTTGCCAGCTTTCATCTCAGATGGGCTTAATACTCCCAGTCAAACATGTTCCCCCAAAGAAGGGCATCTTCAAGGAAATGGCCATTAGGCTTATGTCGCAATGTCTTCATGTCAGTAGAAATATAACTATATGATTTCAGCCCTGACTCCCTTTTGTGGCTTCTGTGCACTTGTATTCTCTTTTTTTTGGCCTGTTCTTTAGAACAAAGTATTGCCCTAACTTTTGTTCTACCTAATCTTGTTGCAGGCTCTTGTTCCATTCACTAGGTGTAGCAAATTTATTTCCCAGAAGGAAAAGACAGAATTTAGTTCTTTAAATTCCCTTTGTTCTATGTTTCAGTGTATGCGCTGAACAGCAGTTGTCAGCTATTTCAAAGTTCCCTATTGAGAGCAATATTATTTATTCAGAAACCTACAGCTACAGGTACCTACCAGCAAACATATTTCCACAAAACTCTTAGAAGAGAGTTGAAGTGATGCCTGAAGGGGGAAGTCTCTGCAGAATTTTCTTTTCATCTTTGTCTAACAGTGTCATAAGTCTTCAGTTTAATAGCTCCCTTGAGCAAACCCTGGCCTAAAGAACATACCAATCCTTCAAGGCAATTTATAAATAACATAAAGGCCAAGAATGTATTTTGTGCAACAACTTAAACTGGAAGGACTTAAATTTGAACAAACCCCTGCTTCATATGTTGGATTGTCTATTATTATGTTATCAGGAATGACAAGTGAAAACCAACAAAATAAGAAGCCTTAAGGGAAGATGAAATACCACAGAAGGTCTCAATTGTCCCATTTGCCCTTCTCATCCTAGAGAGGAGGATTCCTCAATGTAAAAGTTGCTTTGCTGGCATGTCAAGTTGCCAAGTACCTTTCAAGTGGTAGAGGATTTTTTTTTTAATATTTTTCCATAACACTTATGGGACAGATCTAAGCTGGCAGGAATGCTGGTAGTTTTGCAGACTGAAGAGAAAGAATCTTTCAGTTTGAACGATAAAGTGGAGTTATTTTTCTTATAAAACATAGAATCATAGAATTGTCAGGGTTGGAAGGGACCTTAAAGATCATCTAGTTCCAACCCCCCTGCCATGGGAGGGGACATTTCCCACTACAGCAGGTTGCTCAGAGTCCCATCCAGCCTGGTCTTAAAAACTTCCAAGGATGGGGCTTCCATCAGCTCTCTGGGCAACCTGTTCCAGTGTCTCATCACCCTCACGGTGAAGAAATTCTTCCTAATGTCTAACCTGAATCGACCTATCTCTAATTTTAATCCATTCCCTCTAGTCCTATCACTGCCCAACAGCCTAAAATGTCCCTCCCGTAGGCCCTCTTCAGATACTGGAAGGACACAATAAGGTGTCCCCAGAGCCTTCTTTTTTCTAGACTGAACAACCCCAACTCTCTCAGTCTGTCTCCAAGGAGAGGTGCTCCAGTGAGGTGACAGTTTGAAGCTGTGAACCCTCCAATGGGAATGATCTATTTCTGAGATGCTAAAATAAAATCCCTGAGAAATGAATTTTATGTGTGAAATGGTGTACATAGACAACACTCCCTTCCTCTAGCTCCTCAAAATAACCCTCATGCTCCCCATGTACACCCAATTGTTCTTCCTATTTGAGGCCACAGCCCAGTGGAGCCTCATCCCTTCCACTCTTCATCCCCCTGTTCAGTTTATGCAATAGCTTATATGCAACGCATGACACTTGGAAGCCACATCCTGCTGTAGGCAGGGCTGGCTGCACTTCCTAAAACAACACTTGGGGATGACTCTGCTTCCAGCAACTGTAGTCAATGTGCTGGATGTGGTTTAATTGATGCCAGCTTTGTCCTGCTAGCAAGTGTTGGCTTTCTTCATTTGATGCATCAAGTTATGATGTTCTGTAGCTTATAGTGCCCATATGCATTAAAGCCTTTTGTGTATGTTGCTGCCTGATTAGACAGGAAATAGTGCATAGCACCAGGGGATAATTCACGTGAGTAAAGTTACTTTCATGCATATACATGCACAAAACTGGGGCTCCAGATGCAAAACACATCTTTTTTTAATCCCTGAGCTATTCCCTATGTGTCTGTCTATATATACATTGCATGCTTATTACTTTTTATTACTTTTAAAACTTAAAAATAAGATTGGCTAGAATTTAGTTTGAGGATTGGAACCAATCCAGGACAATTCTTGTTTTAACTGAAACAGTTTGCCCACTGCTAATTTTAACACAAGCGATTTATTTTATTAACAGGAATGCAAACAGTAAGCACACTCTCCCTTCCTACCAGGAAGCCTTGGAAACAGCAATGCCAGAGATAAGGGGAGATGCTCTCTTTGGCTGGGGAAAGGTGTTTTTGAGAGATGACTAATTTTCATACCTGCTTTTTCTACTTATGCATGAGGGAGGGAGCTAAAGGCCTCATACTTGCAGATGTCATCAAGGACATAACTGAGTAAGGCACTGAGTCTAATTATCCCAAGCTTTTATTCTCTTTAACTTCAGTGAACATACAGGGGGCCTGGCTCCATTAAGGCAGATGATGAGACTGTAAGAACTACACCTTGAACTAGGAGCATGGAGGGAAAAAAAGCAAGGGGCAATTGCTATGTATAGACAGTGCAGTCTTTGAGAGACCTTTAACCTGTTCATTGTTTTTGCAGTCTGTAAAAGAATGACTCTGTTATTCTTCACCAAGTTTCGACACATGACCCAGCTTTTTCTACCATTCAAGGAATGCAATTTAAACTAGATTTAGACTCCTCTGCATGGCCAAGCGTGATGCCCACTGGAATGTTCAGCTTATGCGGAATTGTTTGGTTCAGTTTAAATAAATAAATAGCATTAAAATCTAATCATGGAAAGTGTAGCTGTTAAAAATAGACTGAGGTAGTGCTCACCCAAAGTGTTGAGAAAAGGTATGTGCAGGAGGGATTCTGAGAGACAATTCATCAAGTGCAGGAGCAACCAGACTACCAATGCTGGCAAGGTTTCAGGCACGTAAGCATCACCACTGAATCTCCCCACCCTGCAGCAGGAGCTCCCAGCAGGAGTTAGACCTGTTTCCTTTTGTTTGCAGTTCAGCCACCTGCTTTCCCTTCAATCAGATTCTCCACAGGGACACAAGATCTTCATCGAACTACCTGTGGTGAGCCTGGCACTCAGCATGAAAACCACCATGTGCAATATTTCTCCACCTATGAAGCAGCTGTTTAAAAATGAAGCAATATTAGAATGGATTTTACTTCTTGTGGCTTTTTTGTTGTTGTTGTTGGTTGGTTTTTGTTTGTTTGGGTTTTTTTTTTGGTAGCTTTTGATGCTGAGATTTATTTGTTTGTGCCATAGTAAAAACTCCGTAAGCAAAAGGTATTGTGAATCCAGATGGCAAAGAGTTCCTGTCTTAAATTGTTTTACCTTGTGCCTCTTTCTGCTTACTTTCAGTCATCAGCCTTAAATATGAAACTGTTATCATTCCTGATTAGGACATATAAGCTAATGAAGGCTTTAAATGGAAAAAACTTGCAAGAAATTTTACATATCAGGTTCCGTGATCAGGTTGGGTTTTGAGTATTTATGAACATTCATGAATGGAAAAGAATATTTCCTCTGGTGCAGTATATTTTGGATTTTCCAGGATGCACCATGGGAACAGACAAGAGGGCTGGCCATGGTGCATCACAAGACCTTTAAAGTATCACGGAATCCAGCCAGGAGAGCATAGTCCAGACAGCAGCTGCCACAAAGAACTGAGGTAGCATTTCCAAATAAGTGTGCTCCCTTTTTCACTAACATTTTCAGTTGGAATTTCACTGAATTCCACTTTCCTTTTTGCTCCTACAATATTGAATGCCTACACAAAATAGAAAACTTTCTGACAGACTGTTCTCAAGTGTACCAGGGGTTTTGATAGTTGAATTTCTGCCTGTATGGTTTTGACAGACAAATGATGGTGTTGTCAGTAGGGATAGTAGACAAGGTACTCAGCTACAGCTCAGACTCAGCTACCCAGCTACAGAGAACAGACCAATTCATGCATCTACTCCTGAGTCTAGGTTCGGTTAGGTTACTAGGATACAGTGAGATTTGGTTTTAATTATTACCGATTAGAACTTTCTCTAGAATACTGATATACACATGAAAAATCTGCAGGAACTGACTGATCAGCAGGCCAGATCTTCCTGACGCAAGGGCAATGTGGACAGGCCAGAGCAACGACTGTATCCCTTCTTCAAAGGTGAGCTCTCCCTATGTCTTAGCTAAGCCTTATTCTGCATAACACTAGTCATCTCCTTGTCCCCAGATTTCTACATATAGGCAGACAAGGGATGGGAGTACAATCATTATTTTGCAGAAAGGAAATTCAGCACTGAAGGTCATTCAGTCACAGACTGAAGATTTCCTGAGTCTTCTTCCAGTGACCTGCAGTCACTGCTATTGGCTCAGATAAGTCCCAGTTCAGATGCTAAGTGTCATGGGTGACATCAGGTCACCCTAAGAAATTTCACTAAAGAATTTAGAGAATGTATGTCAGTTTAAAGTTTATTCAGAAGTGAATAAAGGAAGTAAAAAAATCTATGAGAAATATGTACATTCATGATGAATGTTGCCTAGAGAAAGCTACATAAGACTCCCAGTTCATTCACTTCTAAATTTATTAATGGGCCCAAGAGCATGAACGTGGCAACAGAATAATTTCTCTGACACTGTCTTCTAAAAACCTGCAAAATGAGCCTTCCTCTTTTGCCCAATACATCTAACCATTAGCAGGTCAATTACTCAATTTGCATGCTGCTGCCAATGGTCTATTTACATTTGATAGGTGAATGCCTGAAAAGCTCCCAGTTTGAAAAGCTTGTAGGAGTATGGCCCAAAGCAATGGAAAACAGAACAAAGAAGAGTTAGTGGCATTTAAAGGTGAGATGCCACAGAGTGCAGATGCGATCCAAGAGCCTAAGCAAAACCTGAGAAGCAGCAGCATGAAAGAAGACTCCACGGAGGTCTGCTGTGCACAGCAGCCTGGTGCTGTTGGCTGAGATTGCCCATCTCTGAGCCAGCAGTAGCCCAGGCCAGTGCCTGCTAGTGACTCAGCGCAGCAGGGTGTGACAGCTCCGGAAGCGGTGCAGCCACACTGCTGTGGCACTCAGCCCGGGCTAGTAACATCACCTTCTCTGTTGGACACATTAAGTTGGCCACAGTGTCGCTAGGATGTGGAAATATTGTGCCCAGTCCTAGGGCAGGCTGTTCCTCTGGGTAGTTGTACTGAGCTCAGCCATGCAGGGTATACCTGACCACTGCACGGAGAAAAAAAAGGGAGCGATGGCAGATAAATAATAAACAAAGCAAGGCCAAGCAGGGAGCCACAGTGGGAAAACACAGCTGTATAAATGGTTTTGAAACTGAGAAGTCTGAATCTGGAAACAATAAGTTTCCTCCTCATACCCTCAAACTGGACATCGTCAGCAGGGATGTACACAGCTCCACAGAACTGGGAAGCAAACCACATTTATCTGCTGAGATATGTGTTCATCATATGTTTTGAAAGAGTTCACTGTCAGGCCCAGAGAAACTCCATGAATTCCTGGAGACTTTTAAGCACCGAGTTTCTCACCTCCAACACCTTCCATACTGTAATCTCAAAGTTCCTTTATTGTTGCATATAGGAAGATCACAAAACAGCTACTGTAGTGCAAGTCTTTCTTTCCAAACATCCGTTTCCCGGTTGTCAACTTTTTTTTCCTACACCACCTCTCATGTAGCTGTGCCTAGTCACTCCCTTTCCTTCCTTCTTCTCTGAGCAGCTACACCACAGTAAAAATAGCTGGTGTGGAAGGCTAAATTCTCTTGCTAGAGAACTGAGACAGCTGTGGTTGCTTGAAATGTGGAAGGACTGCCCAAATGATTCATCTCAGTACTCTTCCCCAGCCCTTTTCTTGCTTTGCTGCTTTTCCAAAGCATTATTTCTTATTTGCAGATAGCTGTTTGTTGTGGCTGTGATGATGAAACTGTCCTGATGCACCATAGAAAGGAGAAAAGGAAGCTTTAGGACGTACCTCATACTTTTGAGGTCATCTGCTGGCCTGTCCTTAAGTAGTCAAGGAGTAGCTAAAAATATAGTGAATATAACACACAGAAAGAATATATTTCACGTAAAGCAAATGGATAAGCAGTAAAAATAAAAGCAAAGAGACTGAGTCCAAACCATCGCTCTTCAGTAAAACCCTCATTCTGACATATGGTTATGTTTATGGTTTCGTGTGATATTTAAATACAACAGGGAAGAACACCAATTTCTTTAAAAAACCACTAATCTTAAAATGGAGCAAAAATCAAGGCATGTGGACGCATGTGTCCATTAACTGTATGGGAGACAGAGTTACTTCTTCATCACAGCTTTTGAAATCTAGTCTTAAGATTTTATTCTTCAGATAACCATTAACATACACTACAATTTAAAAGGTTATCCATTTGCCCTACTAAATCTCTATAAGAGAAACTTGCTTGAAAAAGGCAAAAAGAGCACATTAGCCTTTCTGCTGAGAAACAATGTGCTAGTCAGTGTACAAATCTGGGGAAGATAGAAATTATTAAAGTTCAGAAATACTCCCAAGTTTTCTTTATCCAAAATATTCTGTTCCTCTGTGCCGTTCTATTTGCCAGATTGAACAGGCTGTTACTGTTCTTTTTTTCCTCCTATTTTCTTAATGGTGTAGTTTTGAAAAGGCTGTTTGCAGACTTAAATTGGGATAAAATCTCCAGATAATGCCAAACTGCTTTAAGAGCAAGCTCTGAACATTCACAAGGACCTGTTGTAAGCATTCTGGAAATACTTGGAAAATACTGTATTCTTTAAATTGAGCTCATCTGGATTGTCAATTACCAATGGCGTACTCCAGATTAGTTGCTCCCCTGGAGTCTCACTAAAGTGTATAGAAGTCTTTTTAATGTTATATTTAGTATGTCTGCACCCCTTTTGACTCAAATTAAAGCTTTTTTAATAAAAAACAGATGGATGTATTCTAGTCACATGAAGATGAAGACTCCATGTAATAAGATAATCTACCTGTGATCTGTTGCCAGCTTGACTAAGACATAGTTCAAGGTAAAATGTGTTTAGAGATCTGAAGTAGTAGATTAGCAGCAAAGAAAACATTCCCGTTTCCTTATCTTAGGGAGACTGGCTTCCTGCTAGTTGTGGATCCTTCTTCTGCGTGAAGTACTAAAATGCCCTTGTTCAGCATTTTCAATTTCATCTTGTAGTGATAATGGAGGTTATGTATATTCTCTGTGGCTATTTAGATCCCCTTTTTGGCTACCACAGTGTGTAATACTGGAGTTCATGCAGTATCATAAGAGATTACTCCATGGCACACTAATTGTATAGGGTTTTCAAAGTGCTTTGAAGATGAAAAGTGCTGTATCAGTGCAACTCCAGGTACTATTATTATTTATATAGAATACATAATTATGAGTGGAAGCCTAGCTTTAAGTCCCTTTAGGACTAAGGTGGGAGGAAGATTTGGACAAACTCCATGTCCTTTCACTTTCACTGTTTCTGGTTAAGGTAGATAACTAAGCACTGTGATTTCCCCTGCTGTCTTCCTTAATTATAAAATACTATGAAAAAGAAAGTGATTGAAGCAAATGTGGACTCTCATGAGGTAAGTTACGAAATTACTTTCTAAGCTGTCAGGCAAAACTTATAGTATTTAACACCTGGGAGATTCATTCTGAATGAAATTAATATGATTAATTCACTCATTCTGAATGAATAAAATAGGAGAAACACCAGCTTGCTAATTAATAGATATTTAATGGAGCAGGATACTCTAAGATATTTGAGTGCTCCTTAACACCTGATGCAAGGAAAAAAAATCATCACTACAGAAAGCTTTTTCATTACAAAGCATTAAATACCTGTTGCAGAGGTGTCATGCAGAAAAGAAGTGGATGATGGGAGAAGATGGCTGCATGGGAGGAGTGGAGAAGAAGATGAATAGGATATTATAGCTACCAGCTGAAGCCTGAGCCAGAATGGAAGAGGGATGAAATTCTAGTTTCACTATCATCCATACATGAATCCATGCATGCTTTTACAGCTAGACTTTTCAGGACACAGAACAGCGATTGACTAGTTTGCCTCAATTCTACAGAAAATCTGACAGGAAACAATCAAGACCCACTTTCTTTACTCACACAACCTTTGACAGCACTAATTCAACATCCACCCTATTACTGAGGGATTGAACACTATAGTCAGACAAAAGTCCACAGAGTCAGAGAGTAACAACAACCAAAACGAAGACATTCCTCTGAGAGTGTCCTAGACCTCAGCAAGCCCATGGATTCATGGTTGGATCCTCTCTGTGCTCCTGAAATAAAACTACAGGGGCTTGAATAGAAGGTACTAAGTAAAGTTCAGAGCAGAGTTTTCATCTCACATAATTCAACAGAAACTCCTTGTTCTCAATGGAAGTATGCCAGGCCAGACCAGGTAGGATTCTTGCCTAAGTAATACTTCTTCACCTCCACACACAAAGCTCAGGTGGCAATCTTACAGTTGGCTATATATTCAGCTTTCAAACAACTATGATGAGTTTCCCAAATATATAGCAGATTACTCCCAGTGAAATGCTTTGAAGTAATGATGCATAGATAATTTTGAATATTCCCTTTTGAATAGGGAAATTCAAAGTGTAAGCAGAGCCTGTGTTTTGAAGAGGCCTCCCTGTGGAGAGTGTCCTATTATATGTAAATACCAGTGAGAATAGCACGCAAATACAGTCATTAAGAAGGTTTGAACTTTTCCAGAACAACTTCAATTTGAGCCAAGCTACTTCAACCTTCAAAGGCAGAAAACTCTATGACTCAGCAGAAGCTGAGTCTGAAAAGCCTGTTTCAGCAAGGACCAGTGGTTTTAAGATGCTAAAGTATCCAGAGGCTTTTCTAATCCCTTAAGCTATTTTCCATGCTGTTTTCCTGTTCAGTTAGTTGCAGACGTGTAAAAGAGAACTACTGCATGTTCCGTGATTGCTGTTTTGCTATCAATTGTTATTATTTTTTCTTACATATTTGGGGCTGCTTACAATTTCCCCTACAAAGCTTATATTAAAGATGGAAAAAGGAGGAAGAGGAAGATCCAAAGACATCTACCCAAGCAAAGCTCACAGAAGATCTAATGAGAACAGAGGCACATTCAGCAGCGTGGAAAAACCGCTTAGGTGTTTGGGATATGAAAAACTTTCTAACAAGGATGAGGAGAGTCAAAGTGAAGATTTTGGTCCTCAGCTGCACAAGCCAGCAGAGTTAGATGCATGTTATAGAGTATCCTACACTCCTGTATGTACTACTGTGTAAATTTGACATGGACATCACATTAATGTATTCCATTACATTTTCAGAGTTTACATATGTTTGTAAAAAAAGGAAACCTTTAGATTACATTTTATAAACTTGCCTCTGCACTGAGTTATGGTAAAAAGAAAGTTGTGAGGAAATAGTATGATTACACATATGCAAGGGGTCAACAATTGAGATTTAGTAGCTTATACCCATTAGCTTTCCCTTTGCAGTTATATCAATGAAAATTAGATGTCATAATATAACTTTCTGTAACCAATCTGTTTATGTCTGAAATAGAGAGGAAATTTTACATTGATTTAAATGACTGAAACTGTGGAATTCATATGAGCATTTTCTGTCAGTTCTAATGGAAAGCAAGAAACTGCAGTCTAGGGTTGTTTCAAGGAGCAATTTAAATGTCTGAACATTTTCCCTTTTATACTGGTCTAAGCTCATATATCTTATTTTGCTATGCACATTTCCTCAACATACTAGCAGAGACCTGGTCATTTTTTTTAAGTGATGAGAGAGTCCACAGTCACCAGAAAGGCATTACTTTTGACCAGTTGAGTTCCTTGACTGTGTATTACTAACCCAGTACAGCCTGTCCCAGGCTCCTTGCCTCTAGCTTCTAGCACTATGCTTCTTCCACACTTAAAAGAAGTTAATGCAAAATGATCACTGTAGAAACATGTCTGTCTTTGCCCAAGATGCCTTTGCATTGCAAATTCCAGCAAGCCAGTAAGCTGGATACAGGATTTGGCCTACCATGAGAGAAGAATGAGGGCAGCCATTTTGGAGGCAGTTGTTTTTACCAGATTACCAAGCAGCTATATCTGTTTAAACAGTTTCTAGACATAGTACCCATAGATAATGCATAGTATACATGCACAGTGTCTCTATTGCTTTATAGGGTCTCCTGGTAGTCCTGCATGTCAGGGAGCATTTAAGACAAGTATTCTTTTATTTTGTCTATCAAAATACCTTTTACATAAGTGTAGGAACCAATAAGCTATTCCTGTTTCAGTCTAGTGATGGGCTAGCATCATGTAATTTACATCTGACACACTTTCCAGGACTGACAGAGTCTGGGTGTGAATATGTCCTTGGGCATAGTCAAAAGCACATGGTTTAAGACAGGGAAAGGCAGCCATGTCTTTGTAGAGCTGATCTTGCAGCCTTCTGTTTCTGGAACCATTATGCTAGAATAAATTAGAATAAAATGGAGGACTCTCAATTAGTTTCAAGGAACTGAGACAGAGCAGTGATTTCTCACACATAACTTATGCTTCTGACCTTATTGTCTATGTTGGGTGCCAAAACAAAAGTAATGTGGGAGTAGCTTCAAGAGCTCTGTACCATCAGGGGACTGATTTTTTTATTTTTTTTTTTCCCCAGAGAAATCCTCAAGGGCCATGCATCCCATCTCATTTGTCATGAGTTCTCTGGCAGATCTAACTAGAAATGGCTGGAGGGAATAGCATGAGAAGGAAAGGAAGAGATCTTCAAGGAGATTATGGTCAATACACTGTATTAAAAAACATATATCAGGGTAATTCATGAACTCCGTAGACAACACAGTCCTGCCAGGTTTGGATTAGCAGTAAACAGAGAGAAAAAGTTCCTGAGAAGATAGCTAAATCCCATTTTCTGCACTATTTTGTTTACATTCTGGAAGAAGGAGCAGTGGTACTTATGGAGGAAGTGCAAGATGAATTAAAAGTAGTCCTGACCCAATGGAGTAGAAATAACCACCACCAAAACTTGAAGAAGTTTTCACCTGACATATCCAGAACTCCACATTAACCAATCAAGGTAACTTCAGATCTGGATCGACTCTGAAATCAGAGCTGCAAAACTCTATCCCTTACATCATTACTTTTTTTGTGTTCTTGAATCAGTATCAAGCTGCAGAAAAGTTTCAAGGCTAACACCAGCATGGTGGTAATGTGCAGTTGAGTCGATGATGCTGTGCAGCACTGTAGCACAGCAGAGAGCGGTGGTTTTGGAACGATGGGATGAGTACATCATTTAAAAATGACTGATTTTAGGGGGTGTGGCAGGTATATTCACAAAGTTTGTTCTGGTTCTCAAACTATTACTATATTTTCTACTTTAAATATGGAAATTTCATTTCTAAATTAGGAAATAACTTTCAGTGTGTGTTCACTGTGTTTAAAAAACCTTGAAATTACAGGATCTGCATATAGTTTTTAGTCTGTCTGTAACCTGTCCTTCTAACTTTAATCTTGACAAACATTTCAAATTACTGTGGAAGGGTGGGGACTTTAGAATGAATGTGCCTTTTTTCAAAATACCTCTACAGGAAACATCAACGTGGGTTTTCTTCCTGTTCTGTTTGTAACTGTGCTTTTGTCTGAATTATCTTCAGATATGAGTATTTTTGCAACATTTTTTCCCATTTGAATTCAATATGTAACATGCCCTTCTACAGAGGTTAAGTATGCACTAGTATCACATGTGATTTTTGTCAGCTGCAGACAATACAATGGCTGCTGCAGAGATGCACTGGGAGGAAGTATATGAAGAATTGGATGAATGGCACACAAAATTTTGTCACTGTCATTACTTGAAAGTCTGGAATAAACACACACCACAGGAAAAAAAAATCTAGGTGGGAGAAATGGCCCGTGGAATGTCTTTACCCTACACATAAACACACATGCATTTCTACCAAAAAAAATCACTCAGAGCCTTGGCACTGAAACAGTAATTTGTAGCTGTGGTCCAAAATGCCCCAAGGATCTGAGTCTTTAACTTGAGGTATACCTGCCAATCAGCCTGTCTAGGAGACACTAGATTTTCTCTCCTGGTGGGCCCTTCTGTGGATGTTTCTGCACCCACCTTTCTGGAGGCATGATCCTCACAAAATGCTTGGAATGTCCTCCCTTTGTACAGGCAAACTAGGACAAGCCATCTTAAATATGACTCATTAGTTAAGGAATACTTCAAGGAGTCATTCCTTGTGCTAGTGCTTGTGTATTATCTCTCAGAGCTGTAAATTCACTACCACTGTCCTGCTTGTTTTTCCCCTCCTTTACTAATAGGGGAAAGAATTTGGACTTAAAATGACAAGCAAAGTTGAAAGTAGAAAGCTGTATGATAACTGCATAACCACTGTATTTTGATTTTTCAAGTAAAAAAAAAAAAAAGGACTTGAACCATCTTTCCTTTGGTGTCTAATGATGGTAAGCCAAGCACTGTATGTCTTCATTTGTTATAGGGACCTAAACAGCGAAGCAGTAGACAGAATGTGAAATCCAAGCCTTGTCAAAATCAGTACCTTTCTCCCATAGACTCTGAAGAAATGAGGATTTAATTCCAGAAATTGAAACTGAGTGTCAGTCAAGCAATCTGATTACATGGGGAAATGTAAACCAGAAGCAATGATTTCATAATGTTAAATCTTGCCCATATATAAAAATTACATGAAAAATTTATGTGATAGTATCTTACTACTATCTTTTTAATAATAGTTTGCAAATAACATGTATTTTGAGGCTCATGGCAAAATTTGAATTACAGCAGTTCATGCCGAGTATGAGTTTGTTCCAGAAGTGGCACAAACGATGCTTGTTTTTCCAGTGTTGTGAGGGTATCTGAATCTTGTCCTGTGAAATTTCAGTTCAAAGTAAATCCAGATGGATTAAATCAAGAATACAGATGAACTAGAGTGACTGGGGAAAAATGAAGAGGCAATGAAGGAGTTTGGATTATAAATCTGAAACAAAAGATGTACATACATATAAAACAGCAAAAGACAGTTAGAAAATATATTTATACTAAATTAAAACTTTATTGACTAATATTCTCCAGACAACATGATCCGATGGACTATGGTTGCATACATGCAATGAAGTTGAACACAACAGTAGTTTAACATGGAATGTCAAACAAATTAATATAATGTATTAAATGAAACAAGTTTATCGGTGTTGCTGCAAAATGAAACCAAGCTTTTTATTTCCTTGGTCAATCTGTGTTCATCTAAGAGACTATGCATTTGAAGAAACTGGTAGATTTCCTTAGCATGTATTTCAAATAAATTAGCTAGAATTGTACTCTTTAAAAATCCTTTCAACTTCACTTGCATTTCAAACAAAATCTAAGTGTAAACACTACAATTGCTAGAGCCATCTAGAAAGATCTACCTGTCAAACTCTGAATGGACCTTACAGTTCAGTAAATGTGAATACTTAGAACAAGAAAAATACCAGTTACTGCAAAAGTCATGTAGGTATATCTTATTATTAATCCAGCACAAAGCATTTCTTCTAAGTTTCTCACATAAAAGACTAAAGCTTGCTTACAGTACTACATCTTCTATCATTCAAGCATCATTATTATCTATCAGGGAGATTGACTAGATGACCTAATGGGTCTTTTCCACCCCTAACGTCTACAAAAGAAAATCATTCATGCCAGTAAGAACATGGTTCGCTACATCTTGGGCTTGATCCTGCAGCCTTCGTTCAGGCAAAAGTCCCATTGACTTAAAAGAGAGATTTTCCAGAGCAAGACATCCAGGATTAGGCCCTTTTTACTTTTTAGTTTTAAAAAAGCATCCATTTAGGATACATGGAAAATATTCTATAGAATTAAAAAAATATAATGACATGTGCTTCACTTGCATTGAAGGAATCAGAGAATGTAAACACCATAGTGGCCCACGCCTTCACAATATCCATGAAAAGTGTCAACTGCAAGTAATCTGTGTGCGTTTATTTCTCAACGTATGCTTCTGACGGTGTTTTGTGTATACCTTTACCTCCACATCCACAGACATATGAACACCCCTAAAATACATAAAGGTGTGATAAAATTCATAAAAGGCAGCCGCTTGCCTGTCTTAAAGCTTAAATCTGCAAGCAGCAGCAAACTGTGTTTTATATGATGCTAATTAGACTGTACGTGACCAGCAGGATGCAAATACTGCTGTGGGCAAGAAAGTGTGGTTGCCAGTTCTTCAACTGTGGAGCCATCCCACTTACGCACATCACAAAAATCTACCTGTGTGAAGGGCTGAAAAAGCAGGTGACTGAAAGTATTTCTCGGTGGGCCATGTTTGAAATTTGAGTTGTATGATTCAAAGGCTGTAGATTGTCCTCACAGGAGCCTTTCGACAACGTGGAGGACCACACAGGAAACTTTACCTTCAAAGTGCACTTTCTAAGAATGGAATGTTCTTGACAGGGAAATGATCAGAGGCAATCCTGGACTTTTTTTGCTTGTTGAATAGGAAAAATGTTTTCATCCTCAGGCAGCACTTCACCCTGACAAATGTGAGTTCAGTTATTATTGGGGTTTAGTATTACAGAAGATTCTTTAGAAACAAACATGATAGTACACACATACACTCAGATATTTACAGCCTTTCTAGAAAAAAAACCCAAAAAACCGAACCCTACCTTAGTACTGACTACCTTTTCTGTTTTTTTTTTTTTTTTTAGTATTTAAATTCTTTAAACCAGCTACATTAAATATCAATGTGTATGTACCACCCCACACCATCCCCACATCCCCCCCCAAACCAGCAAGTATTTTAAAAGTTTGTTTGCTTGTTTGTTTTTACGATTGTTAAAATCTCCTGCTTGAGACTATTAAGTACCACCTCCACTGGAACAAGATCAGCACTGACTGCATCTTCCAATGCATGTCGTTTCATAGTTGAGCAAGTACTGCAGCTAGAAGCTTAGATCTCTAGGTCATCAGGTCGAGGCCTGCTGCTGGCTCGGCTGCTGGCTCTGCTGGGAGGCCTCTGGTCCACAATGGTGAGGGGTTGCAGCTCATGTCCTGACGCCATTTTTTTAGTGTTCTGGTGCTCATCGGAGAAGTCAAAGGGCTGGGCGTGCGAGTTGGAGATGGTGCTGCCAGCCTGCCCCATTCTGTTCTGCTCCGCACTGTAGTTGGCCCAGTTTTGCTCGCTGGCTTGCTTATTGTAGTTACGACAGGAGGAATTGTTCCTGTCTCCAGTAACGAGCTTGTACCCTGGGGGAGACATGGGAGACAAGGGGGCGGTCGGTGAGGAGCAGCCATTGTAATAAGCATATTTGGGGGAGCCACAGTCCTTGGAAGGGCTCATGGCACCGCTGTGGGAGTAGGGGTCGGTTTTTCCCTTCACACGATCCTTGACACCCTTGAAGAACACGTAGAAAAGCTCAATGATGTTCAAGGCAAGAGACACCAAGGACACGACCAGCATGAAGAGGATGAAGATGGTCTTCTCAGTTGGACGGGAGAGGAAACAGTCCACTCTGTGTGGGCACGGATCTCGCTCACAGGTGTAGATGGCATTCAGGCTAAACCCATAAATGTACCACTGTATCAGCAAGAAAGCCACCTCAAAGACAGATTTAAACAGGATGCTGATGATATAAGTACGGAGCAGCCCCCCACGCATCTTCACTTTGCCATGCTCTTCGATCCCATACTTGAATTTCTTAATTTCTATTTGTTTGAGGTGCATATCCACATTTACACCGTCATTTTGGACCACCTTAAGCTCTTCTTCTCTTTTGTTCAGCTTCTCTTCTTTCCTCATTACGTAGAACACGTGTGCCAGGTATAAAAGGGTAGGTACTGATACAAATATGATCTGCAGAACCCAGAAGCGCACATGGGAAATGGGGAAGGATTTATCATAGCAGACATTCTCACAACCAGGCTGTTGAGTGTTGCATCGGAAAGCAGACTGTTCATCTCCCCAAGCAGATTCAACTGCTGTCCCCAGTAGCAAGATTCGGAAAATGAAGAGGACAGACAGCCACACTTTCCCTCCTGCAGTAGAATAGGCTTGAACCTTGTCAAGAAGTTTTCCCAAGGCACTCCAATCACCCATCTTCACAGGATGCTGGCTGAAGAAGGACACAAAGAAGGAAAAAAAAAAAAAGTAATGGTTAAGACAGAGCTTTAATATCTTTGATATACTGAATCACAGATCAATAATAGTAGAGTAGCAATGTCAGGTTTGTTTTAATTCATGTGTTTTACATGATCTAAAGAGAAACCAGAGTTTTAGTTCTTCTGCAGGTGGAGTGGAATGTCAGGGAAAAGGAGAAAAAAAACCAGTAACATTGTTTCAGACCACAATGAAAAAAGAGGTTTCCAATTTCACTCCAGTTTTCAAGAAGTCCACAACAACCCTCAGTTGCTGCTGTGGTTGGCTCAGCTTCCTTGATGGCAGCCTCAGTTCAATGACCTATACCTGCCTCAGGTAGAAAACAGCTGTGACACACCGTTGAAGCAGGGTGTGGAAGTACTGCCTGAATATGCTAGGAATAGATGAAAGATTTTCCCTCTTTCAGTGCAGATTACTCATGGTAGTTTTTATCTTACCTCTTTGAGAGAATATGAAAGCAAACCATGGTATAACCTAAACACAAGAGGTTGTACTAAGTTAATGTTAGGGATCGGATACCCAAAATTTTATCATTGCAAAATGCGTGCTGTTTTTCCTACAGCAACATTAAACAGCTCTTGCATATCACTACACTGTGTGTAACACACGAGTTCCTAATGATGCCAAGTTTATACTACACTCAACTTCAGAAAAAACTTGCTAATAAAGTTTATACATTAGGATTTGCAGCGGAAAGACCAAAGTTAGCATTCTTTACCTATACTTTTATGAAGGAACCAAAAATAGTAATTACATGAAGCACAGCTAAACTCACATTGCAATATTGGAGGAACTAGTTTCCTGTTTATCTGTGGCTTGCTTAATTTATTGTAGTTTCAGCTTTGTACTTGCGTGTTTCTGTATTTAAATTCCTTCACTTTGTTTTGAAAGGAAAAAAGATTTAGCAAGAAAAAAGGTAAATGAGCTCTTTCTGTTTTTAAGGCAACTGCTGGCGTGCAGCTTGCATTCCAACTGTTGAACAGTGCAAGTTTAAATTGTCTCTCTCAACTGGAGTTTTAAAGTGCGCCTTTCAGGGACACAGGCAGCTTCTCGGGAATATCTGGAAATACACAGGATGACACAAGAGAAATAAAATGGGATACTTGATGTTCTGGATGCCTAGGAAAAACAAAGTTCACTACAGGATTTTTATCAACTTGAGAAAGGTAATCTTATCATCATAAAACCTCACATTTTACCTTGCCCCACATGACTAAGCATGCAAAATTTGGCACTTAAAAGAAAAAATAATCAGAAAGCTTCCCCTTCAAAGCAGATGCTGCTGGCTATAGATATTTGTTCCGTGAATGCTGAGTAATCTCCCCTTCCTGGTATTAAATAATTTCAATAACATCCAAAATATTTCCTCCCCATCACATCATGGATATATTCCCTTGTGGAGGTAATTTATAGAAAAAGCCCTTTTTGGTTAATTCATAAAATAGGAAATTTTAGCACTAAGGAGATTTTCTTTCAAGAAGCGGTGAGTCACTGGAAATACAAGATTATAAGTCTGGCAAACTCAATCATAACAATAGATGCCAAATAAAAACACACCATTCCTGCCATCAGAAAGAGTCTGAGCGTAATGGGAGACAAGTGTTTAAAGTACTTGCTCTGATAGCTCTGAGATGCCAATTATCTTTGAAGCCTTGAAAAATATCCCAGGGCCATCTCCTCAGTCTGCTTAGTCAGCTTGCTCTGAAGTTTACCTACTGCAGCGTGCAGACCCTTCCTTATGTAATTAGTTCTTCACATGAATGAAGCCCCATCACAGGATCAGGCCAGCTTCAGACTTTGAAATCTGGAAGGCTCCTCTGGGAGGAGTACACAGCACAGCATTTTCCTCTGACACATCTCTTCAGCAGTCCCCAGCTTTAGTCCTTCCCAGGAAAGGCTAGTTTGTCTTTATGGGCTCGGGGTGGCAGAGGACTCAGGCACACGAGCGCAGAGGTCTTTGCAAAGGCTAGAATGAAATGTGACCACGTTCCTTCTCAGGCTGGGATTGTTAAAACAGAGAACAGCCTGTAACTATACAACACGTTAAGTTTGTTTTAAAAACGAGCTATTTGCTTCATGGCCTAGAAGTGGAAGTGGACAGAAGGAGCCTTTTTCAAACAACAGCTCCTTGCTTTAACTAGTCAGCTTTCCGATGATTCCAAGCAACTGCATTAACAGACTTTCCTCAGACTGAACCTATTTTTTTACTCTCTAAATGTTATTTCAGATTTAAAGTTTGATTAAGAAAACAGAAGAGGTGTTATTTCTAGGCAGTTATGTGTTGGCTGTTTTTTAATTACACTCCACTCTGGTCCATTAACGCTGCATGATTTACTTCAGTTTTGACCTACTTAATCCCACACCTGCAATATTTCCAGAATTTACTACCTATTTTTTAATTTGCTTCAACATGCAAAATTGCTAAGTTTCATTTATGTCCTCTGGCAATATAAACTCCAGGAGGAAACATTCCATGCTTGAATTACTCATACATAGTTTTGAAAAGCAACATTTTTTTTAAAGAGATCAGTTACTTGCTAGCCTTTGCCAGTGATAAAAAACCCCACACCAATTCAAAACATTGTACTGTTCATCAGATAACCTTGTGGTGGCACAAATACATTATTCCTTTGCTTAAGTGGATTCTATTGCTTTATGAAACACAGTACTTTGTTTTGTTACAGAGAAAATTCATTCATCGGATCTAACTTGTTTACTTTCAGGGCACTGAAAGACCATTTTTATTAACTGATTACAGTATCTGTTTACTACGTATATAAAGTTTTGCATCAAACAGTTGTTTAAGTATTCTACCTTTGTAAATAGTTTGAAATGGATGGCAGACAACCTTTAAAAATACTTCTTCAGCATTCTGGACTTAAACTTCTTTTTAACACTTCCAAACACCTTAAATGAGTCCACTGAATGACACAGGTTGACCTGATCTATTGATACAATTTCAGTACTTCAGGAATTTAAGGATATGGCTGATGATGAGTACATGGGTTTCACAAATTCTTACTGTTTATTACTTTACAGGACTATAACCTGTTTCTGGACAGACTGATGCCGGCCTAGAAAACTGTTTAAAAGATGGACTTTTTCCAGGTCCTGCTGTGTGTGGGTAAAGATAGGGAAAAAAAAAAGCCGTAGCGCAGCAGGAGATGTGACAGCATTTATCTGCATGGGTTTTGGATGACCACATACATAAGAAATTTGATTTGTAAGCCACAATTAAGAAATTCTAGAACTATTTTTTATGGATGGCATTCATCATGTCATCTGGTTCAAATTTTCCAGGAAGAATAATGCAAACAGTGCTGTGGTAACATGCCCAGGTCTGACTACAGCATTAGGAGGTCACATGCTAGTGGATGAGAGACCAGTAAGGGTTAGAGTGGGATCTACCCTGGGACTGTGCAGCTGAAGCAGTTGGGAAACAGGCCTAAGTTTTGGTTTTCCAACTTTTCCTACCTTTTTATGCGTGCTCACACACACATAAATAGCCAACAAAAGAGAAGGTTCTGGACCTTGAACATCAATCAGCTTGAGTATTTCCCAAAAGTAAGTAGTACTCCAGCGAAAACAGCTGAAGTGCACAACTGATGGGGTTTGGATGGGTTGGAATAGAGGTGGCTAGTTTTCTGAAATTTTACAAAAATCTGCAAATGTCCCAGACATTCCCCTGGGAAGGTGTAGTTCCTTTGTAGGTATGCAGATGAGCGTCAGTTCATTTCACCGTCTGGTGAAAGATAATGCACTAAATGACTGCCGTAACTAGAATCTGAAGTGCCACAACTGTGGGGGTTTTTTTTGATGTGTTCTAGTACTGCTGGTGGTCAGCCACCAGTGGACATACCCCACAGCCTTTGCCTCTCCCATTTTGTACCCTCTCCACCTAATTTAATTCTAAAGAATGGTTGCAAAAGCAACAGTAAGCACTTTTAGACATTTCCTAGTTGTATAAGTCAGGTCTACCTTCCGTGTTACTGCCCAGATTCATCCCTCTCCTGACTCACTTGGAAATTAAAAGAAGAAACGCTGAATTCCCTGAGAGGGGCTCAGGCCCCCTTATACTGTTCCTTGCAGATTTTGAAATCTGGATTTCTAAAACGTATGTGTGGCATAAACAACAGACCAGGTGTCTCCAGTTGAGATAAATTCAGTGGGTAACAATGGGAGGAGATAGCAGAGGTTGGCAGAAAGAGCAACGTATCTGATGAAACAGATACATTGCTCAATGTCATCTAACCTTCCTCATGGCCACAGGAATCCTTGGCCTAAACAGACGTTCATTTCAGAGACAAATAAATAATATTTTGGGCTTGCATAATACAAGAGCTGAGATAGCTTTAGAGGGTTGAATATGTTCATGCTCTTGCGTGTATAAGCATTCAGATTTCTGTTGCAAAACAAAACCCTTGTGTCCCTCTCTTCCCTCTCCTGAACCCAGTCTGCTGCTTAGCCCTCTCCCATTTGTATGCTTGTTAGGTATCATGGGTCAGTGCCAGTGTTTGGCTTTGAAGTTTTTGAAGGAAACACTTCAGTAAACATCCCAAAGACTAGAGGCTTAAATTCTGCAGTATAGTGTGCTGTCCAGATGTTAAAAATGGCAGGATGAAAGCTTCACCCAAGTCCTCCAGTTAGCTCCGTATGCGCACATGTGTGCGCACACACACACAAAAGTCAGGCACAAGGTGTCTGTAGCCCACTTTTGTCCCCATTACCAGGGACTTCGGTCATAAATCCCACATACAAAAATCAAAAGGAACTCAGATGAAACATACCACTTGATGAGGCTCACTGGTTATCTCAAGGCAAAATGTGAGGACACACATAAGCACACAGTATTCTTGCTTAAGAGGAGAATGTGTTACGTGATAAGATAGGCTCTGTGCTTCGTCTGTCTTTCAGCTAAAGGCTCTTTTTCCTGCCTCCTCGTGTTGCTCTTTAACTACTGGCAAGCCGCAAGCAACAATCGCTATAAGGAATCACTCCAAGTCCTGCAACGTAAAAAGCTTTATAGTTCTCCAAGAGATGCTGCTCAAGCATTTTCTTTTTCTTCCTCCATATTTTGGTATTTAAGCCTTTAAGGTAACATAAAGGAAATGTGTCACATTGGGATTATGACACATATTGTGGATATTCTTGTACAGCCCTTCCTAGACAACTTTCATTTATAGATACCCAAGCCTTTCACAGACATTGCCAACGTGGTAAGTAAGGCATATCATGATATCTCACATTCCTGCTCTAAAATCCCTCACCGAGGTTGCTAAAACAGAGTAACTATATACAAACCAGGTTAAAAATCCATAACCCACGTCTGGGTTTTATCACATCCATTTTAAAAGAAAAGGAGGAAACCTATCAGGAAGACCACGTGAAAGTCACCACTCCAGTAGCTGCAGTATTTAACAGTTTAACAAAACACATTTAACAAATTAAGACCCCTGCTCTGCCCAAACTATTAGGCATCAGTCAGGATTTCCATATGAAAGCAAAATGTGTGGGGCAGAAACGGGACGCACACAGGATGAGGTCTCCCGGTTACTAACTTCTGATGCAATTTCGGCACAACAGAGGAGACTGGAGCGCACCTCGAGTTTTTTCTTTAAAGGAGCTCATTTAGTCTGAGGCAAGTACAGAGGAGCCAGTTCACCCAAACACTAAGCAACAAGTCTGCAACTCAGCCCTGCAGTTACAACTTCGCCGCAGTTTCTGCAACAAGCTTAGAAGTTGTTAAAGCGTAGTACTTGAAGAGATGTATAGAAATATGACAAAAGAAAGCAGAGGATTCCTACAAGTTTGAACTTAGCATTTTAAGAAAACTTACGCTTTTAGAGATGTGTATTTTTAAACAAGTTCAACCATCAGCGCAGTAACACAAAATTCTTAGAGTGAAAAGAAAAAAAAAACAACAAAAAAAGCGTTTTCAGAGAAAGTGATACACAAAAAGATGAAAAAGGAAAACTTTCAACTTACCCTTGCCGATCAGCAGTGAAACTGGATCAGAAAACTTCTTTGGAGGGTTAAAGTAAAATGGAAGAGCACGTTCAGGCACTCAGACCTGTCTATTTAAACTTTAAAAGTCTACGGCTGTTTTGTATTTTTCATCCTTCCTTCCCCACTAATGAAAGAAAAGTGCTGATACCTCGTAAAAGTTTTTTCTAACTTAGAACACTGAGAGAGCTTTTAACAAGTTTGCAAGCCTCTGACGGTGAAAGAGGAGGGGAGAGGAGGGGTGGCAGCCCAGGAGGAGGGGCTTTGCAAATGGAGAGGAGGAAGGTGGGGGAGGAGGGAAAGAACTGAAGGCACAGCAAAAACCAGCCCGGGGAAAAGGAGGAAGCGAAGGCATGAAAGTCCACGCTTTGCTGATGTAACAAAATAAATATAAGGGCAGTCAGCAGCCACCCCCCCACCCCCGGTCACTGAGGGCACCTGGGTGGCACTTTAGCCAGATCTGGGTTTGGCAGGGACAGATGCAACAACTTAGCTCTCTGGTGTGCACCAGGAGTTTCACTACAGGGAAAGGGAAAAATGCATGAAAGCGATTAATGGGTACCCAGCGTGAACCTCCTGAATGCAGGGGACTGGACTGAATAGCCACTGTCTTCATTGCCTCTTTGCCACCACCTACGAGAGGAAGCCCTCTCAAGCCCTCTCCATGTTGTGATCACAGCTTTGTTTAGGTCTGTTTCCTTTACGTGCACACTTGAAAGTACACACCAGGAGCAGTGTGTTTGTTTCTACAGGAGATATCCATCACACATTTTTTTGTTATTATTTGTGTGTGTGTTAGTGTGCGTGTGTCCACCCCATGGGAGAAATTAAGAAATGATCTCACATTCCAGAAAACTCTTTCCAGGAAACTTCAGAAAATAAAGCATAGTACAGAGAATCAGTCTTCAATAGTGAAAAGAAATGCTCCTGATCATTTTTTGAGTGCATTTTACAGGATAAAGCATGTTCCAAAAGTGCTCTGTTCAATCAGAAGTAGTTTGGCTTTGCTTCTAATCAGTCCCCGGTTAAACACTCCTTGAAAAATGCCTCCTGTGTAGAACAGAGATTAATCTATTTCTCTGCCTGTGTTATGCTTCTCACACATGAAGTCCAAACTGCATTAGGAACTGGTCTTGTACTTGTTTGTGTCGTGGAGTATTAGCTCCTCTGTGGACTGCTTAAGAGATTCCCCAGAAGTGTTCATGGTTAGACAGCTCTCAGTGATTTTTCACATTTTGGGTTGTATCAGACTCATTTGGCTTTTAATTAATATTATTCTCATGGGCTATTTATGGGCTCAGTAGCATCGATGAGCATTTTTTGTTCTTTACAGGCTATAAAAGAGGGGAGAAGTCCAGTAATGGCCATTGAGAGGTTCCCAAATAAAGGTCCTCTTTACAGTTTCTTCTTGAAATAATGAATGTTACACCCTACAACACAACCTAGACATTACTGCTTATTTTTCACAGCCCTTACCTACTGCTTTTCACTTAGAACTCTCTGGAGAAGAGAACTAAGGACAAGTTCTTTGTGGAAAGATACTCGGCAGGGAGCTTTCAAGCTGGGAAACAAATACACAGTCCTGTTTCTCTCTCTGGAGCTGTTTGTAGCAGACCACACTGCCTCCTGTTTGAGAAGAAGAGCCAGTACATGGCAACTGTACACATTCCACTGTCCTTCCTCCGAATATAGACAGAGATGGCTAGTTTCCCTAGCTTGCCCCCCTTCCTTTGACACTGACTATTAGTTTTGATACCTTTTTTAGTTTTTACGGTTGTCCACTTTTTTTCTTGTTCTCTGAGTGTTGGTTTAAGGTTGCTTTTTCTCTTTACAGTAGGGGAGAAATGGATCTTTGTGCTTAACAGGCTGTGGGCCCTTCTTTTTGAGAATGAAAAAACTGTAATATACAAACCATAATGTTTCACTGCCTTCATGACTATGGTATAGACAGTGAGCAGAGTACACATAATGCTCCTGCTATTGCCTCATAAAACACTGGCTCTTCTAAAGGAAAGTGCAAAATGCCACCAACACGTCTATGTGTGTGCCGATGCTGAGACATTGAGGAGATCTGGGATGTTGTGTATGTTGGTGCTGAAAAAACTGCCCCTTAGGAGAGTAGAATTAAGCCAGGTAAAAAACCTTGAATTATAGCATGCCAGAATACAATGCTATTTCATTCCCTGTCAAAGCTCGTAGGATCACAGGGTCCAGCTTGCCCGATCTTGCATTCTTCCATGTATCTTCCTATACAGGCTTTGCAAATTTTCAACCATTCTGATCTTAAGAGAAGGACTGAGAAGTATTTCCCCACTTAATTAAACATTTCTTTGTGAGTATTTGTGAGAAGCCCAACAGTCTTAAAACTCTTGGAAATCTAAAACGTTTATGTTAGTAACAAGGGAAGAATAATTTTGCAGCAATAATATGTTTAACACCTGTCTTTACTATGGCACAATCCACATGGAAAGGGAAAGTATTTCAAGTTTCCACCATGATACTGTGTAGAATTAGGAAGAATATAATAAAAAAATGCCTTGGAAATGTCTCTTACAATTTGGAAATGTTTCCATGATCACATTTCACAGCCTGTTACCTGAACATAGACAGCTTCAGATGATGCAATGACCTACTGTTTCACAAGGTTACCAAAAAGTCTCACACTCATTTGCATTGCAATGAAAATAGGCTTTTCAGATTGAACAAATGTCTTCACACATAACCCCTCTTCAGCTGGAGCTGTATTCAACAGAAAAGTGTGGGGATGTCAGACCTCAGATGTTTGCAAATCTGTTCTTAATTATGGACTAAGAGATGGGTAAGAAGATCACAGTTAGATCTGAAGCCTTGTATTCTGGAACACAGACTCCTTTTATATGATAGAACTAAGATTTTGGGGCCTGGAGATCTCTAGGACCTATATTGCCATCCATTGACATTTTGCCTTTTGAAGCAATCAGCCCTGTCTTGTGAAGCAATCTTTCAGCGTCGCAATGCTAGGACTCAAGAACCTGTTTGTCTTTGGTTTGGCAAGCTACAGCACAATCTGTAAGAGCACGTTCGCACTGCAACCCCAATGCCGTGCTTGAGCCCAGGTCTGTTGAGTCCATCTCTGGCACTGAAACTTGGTGTGACTTCCACGGGATTTCTGTCCACTCTCTCTGATGAATCCTAGTCTGAATCAGTGAAATAGTTCAGAGATCTTATATCATTGCTGCTTTTATACACAAGCTTACTAAAGGGAACCATAAATTTGATTATTTAGCATTTCCAGCCTTTGACACAGATTCGTGGCTAATACAGAACTCAGTCCACTGTTTTCTTTCTATTTATTACCTGAACACAAGTACAAAATTCTATACAGAAACTTTTTCCTCATATTGCCTCTAAATACTCCCACAAAAATATTTTAGTAACCCAATTTGCCAGGAAGGCCCTAGTGAATGTTTCTTTCATTCAGGCTGGATATTAGGAAGCATTTCTTTCCAGAAAGGGTTGTCAGGCACCGGAATGGCCTGCCCAGGGAGGTGGTGGAGTCACCATCCCTGGAGGTGTTTAAGAGGCAGTTGGATGTTGTGCTTAGGGACACGGTTTAGTGGGTTTTGATATGGCTAGGAGTAAGGTTGGACTTGATGATCTTGAAGGTCTCTTCCAGCTGAAACTATTCTATGATTCTATGAAGGCTCTTCAGTCCTTTGACCATTACTAAATTTCCCATTGATACCAGTGGGGTTCTACTCCCATTTCAGCATATACGTGATTTATGGAGTTCTTAAGATAAACAGCATGTCTAGTTTTCAATTTGGTTTCAATCTATTTGCAAAATTCATTTCCCAGTACTCCCACGCACAGTGCTGTCCCTGTCCTCTGCAATCGGGGAGAGGAGTCCATGGACTGAGTAAACTGAGCTGAATATTCAGTAAACTGAGCTGAATATATAGTAAACTGAAATTAATATACACATGCAATACAGATTTTCTTGGATGCCTTTCAAGGCAGCTGTGCAGTCACCCACGTTCCTGGATGGCACGTAAGCTTCGACATGTTTTCGCCGATATCCCTTCTCACGCATTTGGCTTTAAAGACATATTTGTGAATAATGCGTGGCCTTGTTTCATGCCCTACTGAGGTAAAGCTTCTCAGAATGTCCAAGGAACAATAATGCGGTATTTCTTGATTACCTAAGCACATAAATGTGCAGTGTAATGATTTTTATTTTTTTTAAAAAAGCAGACTGTAATTTTTGCTTGTTTAAGGAATTTACATCACGTAGGAATATGACACAGCTTTGAGGTTGCTGGCCACAGTGCTTGCATGTTCTCTTAGCTGGGGTGACTGGGCTGGAGCCTACTGGAAGCTGCAGCACCCAGCAGCATTGGGTCTGAAAAGCACAGCCTCCCCCACCCTGGGTTTCAAAGGGTTATCTCTTATTCAAAGCAAAGGCAAATAAAGGCAATTGTCATCCATCAAGGCAGTAGCTATTCCCACTTAGGTGGCACAGAACATAGCAAATAAGAGAATATTTTCTGTTAATCATAAGGACAGTTATAATAAAAAGTAGGATAATGCCAAGAGCATTCTTGCTATTCCTTGTTGAGATTGGTCTCTCAGATTCATTTGCTATGGGTCTATTAAGGCTAGATATCCCCCAGGGGAAAAGGAGGTTTAGTCAGCATAAGATAAATTCTGCTCTTACTGATCTGCCTATAAAAGAGAAAAACCTAGTATTTTAAAAGAGACCCAGCTGGAAACACATCAAAAGTGAAGCACCTCAGATGAAAGAATGGAAAAGTTCTCAGTGACAGATACCATCAGATCAGAATCTGGCCTAGCAAGTGGTCACTTTTCTCCGGATATAAGTTGAACTGCTGCACAGTCATCTGTCTAGAATATCAGAGTGTTTTATAAATATAAATATAGTACAAGTTATATTAACCTCTTTTGAGGAGATGGGAAGTTTGTCCTGGAGAACATCAGCAGCTCTTCTGAGTCATAGACAGCTCATGGCACAACCAGGATTCGGAGCAAAATTTCTTAATTCCAGGCTCTATCTTTTAAGCTGAAAATTATTCTGTCCCATTCTCTAGTTGCTTTTTGAAATATCAGCTAGCACTGCAAACAGCTAAATGAGAGTTTCTTTTTGAAATTTAGGAGGATTGCAGAGAAGGAAAATACAGTATTCAAAGTTTGAGGTGATTTCTTCCTTTCTCTTCTTTGTGCTGGTTTGTGCCTGCCACTTCATACCACTAAGATCTTACCACAGCTTTTTCATGGTGATACTCAGCATGCTCACTTTCCTGAGCTACATTTAGAAATGTGAATCTACTCCTGGTTTGCTGATGGACACAAAGGGAAAAGAGTAATACATGAAGGCTCAGATGCTCTTCAGCTGTACCAAGCAATTTCTAAGCCTCAGCTTAAACAGCAGAAAAGTTGGTTTTAAAATAATTTATTCCAACATTGTTACTGATTTCAATCCATATCTTCCCTGAGTGAGGTGCCTTTCTAAAGAGACACTAGAAAATCATTCAAAGAAAGAATGAAACATGAGTTCACAGATCCTTATGAATTTGGCTCCACCTTCTGTACACAGTGAAGATAAACATGGATTATATTGGATCTTGAATGTCATTTAATCTTTTTGTTTATTTTATTTTTTATTTCACTTTCAAATATCCTACACTGAGATGAGTTTCTATTTCATGAGCTTTTATTTCTCTATACTGGTGGTGAGGTTTTCCATTCATTTGATTCCAAAGGGTGGGTGTTCTATAAAAACAAGTATGGCCATTGCAGGTTTTCAAACTGCAGAGTAACATTGTGTGAAAGTAATGCAGTCTTTCATAAAATAGTCTTTCAGTTTCTGCAGGGGGTCTTGCAATGACCGAATACATTAGCAATGAAATAAAAAAAAATAATTCAGAATATGTATTGACACCATCTACTACTTGCTCTGATGGGTAACCTCACTGGATCCAATAAATCAGCACATTCAGTACTATCCAGCAATGTACATAAAGGCTATACAGCCAAATTCCAAAATAGAAACCCGCACAAATAAAAGAAAACCAGAGTAGGTAACTCCCCCAAATGAAAAACTTCTACCCAGTTGAAAATACTTTTACATGTTTATGGATGAAAAACATTGTCTTTATTATGAAACAGAAAATCATCTGTGCAATAATCATTGTGCTTTGGATGTTTAGAAAAAAATGAGTGGTTTTGACATAACACTAATTCTTTTTATCCAGGCTTTACAAACAGCAACTGCCGTTAGTGGTAGTCTTTGAAATCTTGTAGCGATTGATGAGTTTTCCACATGGAGCTGAACTGAGAGACAGAAAGTTTGGCTACTTTGGCCATGTCAGACGAGCAAAGGGGAAACGAGTGAGCTCCCTTTCTCTCAAGAAGTCTTGTCTTTTCCATTCTGTTCTCAGAATATCTTCAGGTTTTATTTCATTTTGATTTTTGATCTTCTCATTTAAGTCATTGCAGAGTTTCACTTGGCTTTTGAATGAATTTGGTAATGAGAGGCACTGTGCTTTAGTCACAGAGCAGTATTTTTACATTAGTTAGACAATATCATTAATTACAGTGATCTAAATTGAGCTGCTTCAATAATTAAATAAGCATTGAAGTCTAATCAAAAGTACTCTTTATCTAGAAGAGCAAAATGAACATTTTATTTATATTGATCTACAAATTGTTTGATATTTGGAAGTAAACCCCTTTTTTCCTATCACTTTCTGCATAGAATTAGAACTAGAAACAATTTTTTATAGCCTCTCATTATTCCATACATTTGAATAAGATTTATTAATCACATTATTCATTTAATTTAATTTTTGCATGTGAGAAGTCTTTTCCTGTAGATGTAATAATTTTTAGATTGACATATGGGTTTATTCACAATTAGCTGAGTGACTGTTCACTCACCTGCAGACAGCCTATACTGGTCATTATAAAGTCTTCTCCCCACAAAACTGCCATGGAAACAAAGAGGAACAGCTTTCCTTTCACTTTTAAGTTTTTGTCTGGCTGCAGACAAGAAAAAATTAATGTCAGCTAAGACAATGGGCCTGAAATACACTATCTCAAAAGATTTCTGAAGGACTGAGACAGGGTTCATGAGATGTTCCTAGCCAAAAGGCAGAGACAGGCTCACTGGATTTCCTGATAGCCTCACAGGGGTGTTTGAGGACATGAACATTTCAAGGCTTCCCTCTCATTTTTTTCTATACCACTCTGTTGCTATTTGCTGTACAGCTGCATATATATTGGCCAGAATCATTTGAGGACCATAATTAGTTCTCTCTTTTGACAGTCTGCGGGATTAACTGCGTTGCAGATATGAAAGAGTCTGCAAAGAACTGAACATCAAGAAATGTTATGTAAAAACAAGTAAAAAATATAAATAGGGTTGACTGTCAGTAAAAATACAAATTGATTAAAAATATACTACTAATTAAGGGGTTCCCATAAGAACAGCTTTGGAAAAACAAATGGAAAATTAATCTACTGGAATTAGCAGTTTCTGTTATAAGGTTTTCCCAGAAAGAGATCTTCCAGGGTAATCTGTGGGTCCTTTTCCCAGGCAGTAAAGAACATCAAGTCCAGTAGTCTGCTTTGAATTTAAATGTATGTACATTCATTTATTGAATTGCTTGGAAATCTTAAAATTAGCTGAACTGCCCAAAAAAATTTAAAAAAGAAAAATTAATGACATGTACAAACAAGGCATAAAGAACATAAAAATCCCTGATGCTACAATTCAGGCTGGGAACTGCTCATTAGCTATTGCTAGCACTGTTCAGCAAACGTGAATGGTGCATAAGGGAAAACATCACATGAGATAACTGTATCATTCAGCTATTAAACTTTAATACAAACTACTACTATCAAACGCATGATAAAAGCATACAGAATAATATCAGTTCAATGAAGTGAGAAAAATTAGTTGCATTGTACTGAGCATTAAACTAAGGGTTAACTCTTTCATGCCATCTATTGTTATATGTCAGCTCAATAAAACTTAGCAGCTTTACAACTTTCTGAGGCTACATACAAAGGAAACAACTTTCAATTACCTTCCCTCAAAACTAACACTGGCATATTATCCATAAGCATAGTTCTTGCAAGCTTGATCACAATAAAAAACAAAATGGGTACTGATAATCTCAGACTATTATGTGTTTAGAGAATATTTTCAGAAGGTAGGAATGTAAGAATTCTTTTTGAGTTCTTACAGCCAAGGTTTTACCTTGCAACTTACTCTATCAATCAATTAGTAGGCAAAGCCAGTAAGAGGTTTTCTTCTTTTATTAAAAAAAAAAAAAAAAAAAAAAAAAAAAAGT
>WUAM01000038.1:3330068-3360464 GCA_024336885.1 Actenoides hombroni
ATCTTCATTAAAGCTGTTCTAGTTTCCTTTTCTAATCGCTAAGTCTCTCTCCCTTATTCCCTTTCTCCTTCCCTTTGTGAGGGGGAAGGGGGTTAACAGAGAGTGTCTGTTATAGGTCTAAGGGGCCTCCCTGACTCTAAACCGTGACACAAACACACATCCTCGTCAATTTTTTATGCTTCCCATTTTTTTTTTTACATTCATAACAATGGAAGTTGTACTATGGGACAGAAAAGCATTCTCAGCAGATAGACAAGAGGCTGCTGTGACTTTTAATGAATTGCCTACACAGACAGCACACGTTGCAAGATGTACAACCAGTGTTTGACACGCAGCACTATGCAGCATTGTCCAAGCACTGTCCTCCTTGGTGGGAAAAGTGGGAGCTTTATGGCCATCTTGTATGTTCATTCTCTCTGAGCTGGCAGAGATTCATGCAGCTCACAGCATCCTATGCAGTCACTCATTTGTTTTCTTCAGTACACCATGGTTTTCTATTCTTCATAACAGTCAGGCAGAAGATGAATGTTTCATGGCAGGGGAGGTTATACTATTATACATTAATGTTGTAAGCATTATGTCTGATATAAATAACAGAAAATTAAAATGTTTGCAGTACACTTCCATAGTGCATGACTAGGAATATGGGGTGGTATGGTGCTTTGCTGAAGAAAAAACCTAAAGCAATGGAAACAGCTATTTCTTCCTAAGTATTTCTGTCACTGTCACATCATTATTCCACTAGATAGAGCAGCTGCCATTGCTCTCACTTGTAATCTCCTACTCAGAACATGCATGGTCAGCATGGGTCTAATGACTACTGTTTGTGCCCAGATCAGCGGCCACAGGCATTGGCATCAGTATAGATGACTGCGTGATGTTTGCTGTACTGTGCACGTTTGTTACATTCATAGCAATGGAAGTTGTACTATGGGACAGAGCAGAGCTCATCATTACCAAGGGAGAAAACCTCCAGCCCTGCTGGGTAGGCAGACATCCTGTCCTGGGTTCCTGGGACCAGCTTTGCATTGCAGGCACCTTGCATCTAGAGAACACAGTCAGGGTTTAGATTGTGAATGGCTTCATTTCTGTAAATAAGTTGCTTTATCCTTTGGGTAAATAATAAAATTTAGCAGCTTAAGATAGACTCACATTGCTGACTCCTTAGTTTTTTTTCCCCACAGAAAAAAAAAAAAAGAAGCAAGGAAAGGAAGCCACTGTGCTCAGAGCTGTCGATTGTACTGAAATGCAGCTCAGCTATCACTGCAGCATCATCTCCTCAGGGCCATTAGACTTGCTAAGTGCTATCTGCAGGTCTGTTCAGGAGCACCAAGAGAGGAAGCTTTTATTACTATCTGGTCCCACTGAAAATAACAGAAAAAAGATTTTGCAGACTAGAAAAAATTGTAGGAATACAAATAAAATTAACTCTGTCTTGTCTAGTAATCTTTAGTAATTTTTAAGAATAAGAATTTATCACAGGATTCTTCTCCACTGTTGCCCAAAAATGTGAATCAAACGTTCATTACCTAAATAACTGCTTTAGATTTACTGTTTTGTCCTGAAGGTCTAGGCAAATTTAGTCTTTGTTGATTCCCATCCCCCACTTCCCTACTCTCTACAGCCTGATTCGGTTCATATTGGGACAATAATACCAGCACTATTATCTTCAAAATGTATTATGTAGCTGTTAATTCCCCACAGTAAGTTATATTTTCAGAGAAATTTATTTAATTTTTCCTACTGTTAATAGAGCCATTTAAAGCATCCTTCAGTAACATCGTGAAAACAGGTCTATAGAATGACTCTTTCCATAACACGAGTTATCTATTGTGACACTTGCAGAAAGGAAAAAACAGCACAGTGAAGCAAAATGCCTGTTCAGGAGGAGTACATCTGTGATTCAACAAGCAGGGTATCACTTTTACAAAACACACCCTTCCATCATTCTTTAAATGACTGTAAAAAATTAATATATTTTTTTTTCAGTGCAGTTCTAGCTTTTTAAGAAAGAGTTACAGTCACTGAGGCACCTTGTCACTATGCTGCAACCCTCTTGCTGCTCTGTGCCTGTAGACACAGCTGTCTGGCTGATTTCATGCTTTTCTCTTCTCCCTCACTTCAGCAGACCACCAGACCACAACCAGAGGCACAGTGAGGAAATTTTCCTCTGATGTGGTTTCTGAAATTTGGCTCAGTTTTTCCCCACTTGGCAAAGGCTTATTCGTTTCTATGCTCTGAGCCAATCCTGTTCCCAGTCAATGATAGCTGTGTGAATGCATTTGAGTGCTGAATATGGCTTTTCGTGTTCAGCTGGCTTAACAATGACCTTTTCTGACTCAGCGTTCATTCTGGCAAATAAATTCAATTTTTAGTAAGTAGAGTTGCCACTTAGCAGGTTTTTTTTATTAGTAAGTAGATCTATTCCTACTTCACTTTGATTTTATTTTCTTTTTTTTCTTAAATAAAAAAAATAATAAATAAAAAATCAAACCTCATTTCTAAAAACTGTTTAAAGTCCATACTAGATTAAATTTGCAGGTGCAAGTAACTTATTTTTTGGCCTTAACAGATCTCAGTGATGCCTAGTGTCTCCTGTAAGTAGTTTAAAAGTTACTTACATGATAAGAACAGGCTTTCAAAAGCAAAAGTCTAGCATCATTTCTAAACGTGTCATTTACAGAATGCAGACACTGGCAGCTGTATAAAGGCTACATCATAAAAATGCTCAGGAGGCTCTTGGTCCAGCCCCACCACAGCAGGCTCAGTGCTGAGGTCAGACCAGGCTGTTCTGGTGATGTTAAAGGAGGCAGACCCCTGTGGTACTCCACTGTCACCAAGCTCCAGGTAAACATGATCCATTAACGACTGTCCTTTGAGCCCAACCATCCAACTACTTTTCAACCAACTAGTCATCCACCTATCCACACTTTAATGTCCCAACTTAGTTATAAGAACAGTGTAGGAGACACTGTTGGAAGCCTTGCTAACACTATTCTTTCTGGTCTACAAAACTAGTCAGTTTAACATAGAAGTCAATCAAGTTGTCTGGTATAATTATTCCCTAGAAAATCCATTCTGACTGTTGCCAATTACTTCCTTCTCCCTTGTGTGCCCAGGAATGTCTTTAGAGAGGACTTGCTCCATGCTTTTCCCAGGGACCCGTGTTCTGAAGATTACTCTATTGGTAGAAATTGCCCAAACTTCCATGTAAGTTAAATTGTATTGCATTTCCTTCTGTGCTACTAGATGGATTTGCAATCTTCAGAGTGAATACAACATTTGGTTAACCACTCAACTTCATTTTAAGTTGGTGTCTTCAGGAATCCCATTCATTAAATTCCACTTCTTTCATGAGGTATTTTGTCCAGTTCTTGACAGTGGAATTTAAGGCTTGGGCTATAAAATTCCACTGAACCTGCTGAAATCTGTGAATACAGTTGAGGGAAGATTTTTTTTTCCAGAAGACAAGTGGTGATCATAATTCATTCATTTGAATTTGAATTCATTATCAAATCAACGTATTTTGTTTCATTTATTATTAGAATGGTATCCTATACATTTATTTGCATTCTTCTAAATTCAAAAATGAAACTTGAGTTGTTGTTTGAAATGTTAAACACAAGAAAGTTAGGAAATACTACCTTTAACATTGCTTCCTGTATAAAACCTCTGTGGTATATGCCCAATCCTAGCATACATAAATACCTACTGAGATGTCTGAAAGCTGGTTTTGCAGAAATAGTTCACTTGGCATTTCAAAATTTTAACTCAGGAAATAAATTTATTTTTTTTTTTAGTGTATGGCTTCTTGCTTGCTCCTGTTATTTTTATGCTGTGATTGTAAACTGTGACAGGGGCTGTCTTTCTGTTCTGTGTTTAGACAGCACCTGGGACAATGCAGCTCTGGTGAACGACTGAGGCTCCTAGCAATAGTGAGAGGGAAGGATATGTAACAGATATACTTAACTGCTAAGTTTTGAGGCACTTATAGGTTATGTGTCACTGCCCAAACTAATTTTGCCATAACTTTATTTTCTTCCTTTCTCCATACTCATATAGTTTCATACAATGAAATGGGGTTTGTAATTATGTGGTCTGCCCATACATGGGCCTGGGAGACAGTTAACAAGAACTCAGATTTTGTTCTCCCCTCTTCCCTCTCTATATCATACTGCAGAGAGCTGCCTGGATTTGGGGAGTTCCTGCAGGAGATCTGGAGATAGGTCTCATTCTGCTGTTTTAACAGTGTGTTAGCATCACACAGTAGAAATTGCATCAGAAATATTTCATTAGAAATCTAAACTGTTTTCTGCTTTGGCTTCTGAATCAGCCCAGACACAGAGCTTCATGGTTTGTGAATATTTCAGTTTGCTATCATAGTTTTTTTCTTGTGGTGCATGTGTGAAAGAAGGAAAATGGCAGTATCCATGTTAATCATGGAAATTGTTAAAAAGCTGAGCTGTGTCATCCCTACTTCCCTAAGTTTCCTTCTAGTCATAAGAGCGGGCAGTATCCTAATACTTTGTAGCTGGGAAGATTTTGTTGAGTTTCAATATGGCAAGAGGAAAGTAACTCTTAGATATATTTCTGAAGGCTATCTGCCACCTTGCCATTAGCAAAAGCAAATGAAGGTGTGCTTCAGCAATATTCACCATTGCATTCATTAAAGAGGAGCCTTTATTTGCCTTAAATTACAATAGGAATTTGATAGATGAGCCAATATGTTAAAATCAATGCCTAGAATAATCTTACTGAATCAGATTCAATGGTGTGATCTCCAAAGGTGTACTTGCTCAACAACTTTTGAAATGAAATGGGCACAACCTCAAAAGATGCAGGACTTGGACAAAGTGATAGATAATTTGAGCAGTTCTCGAAAGACGGGTTTGGGTGTGTTGGTTTGAACTTTTTTTTTTTTGTTTGGTTGGTTGGGTTTTCCTTGTTGGTTTGGTTTTGCTTTTTAATGTAAGTCATGCAAGAATCCTATCCAAGCCTGAAATTCTGAAGCAGATGGGACAATCACCATTTACTTACCCAAATGAGATAACATCAGAGATCTCTCCAAAATGCTCTATTATCTCCTTTGTCTCATCCTCTTTACAGTTCTCTTGGACTCTAAATCAGATTTGATAAATTATTTCACAATTTGGTTTTGACATGAATGATTGTGTCTTCTGTCCCAGCTCCAGTTCATAGTCAGGGCTGAACAAATGGCTTATCTGCTGCACATTACCATTCTTTGACTATGTGACTTCTGGCTGCCTAAAATAGCAAAATTATCATTGTTGCAGCCACAACTTTTCTCTTTGATGAAGGATCATGATGATTTTTTATCTAAACTAAATTACTTTGAATGTATAAGTTGGCAGAGATACAGAAGAAAAGAAGAAAAATTCCACAGTTGAGAAATCATAAAATGAGAGGAAAGGATTATAAACAACAACCACCAAAACATAATTTGAGGATCAGCTTGCATAGATCTTGTACTATCTTCATTTGACATAACTTTAAAGCACAGATCCAGCACATGACGCACAAGGATTTAAAGCCATACAAGATTCTAGTTATTAGGAAGAAATAAAAGACCCCAGAGGATATTCTGATTTAGTCTAAAAGGCTGGAAGAATTGCAAAATTGCATCTTTAGGTCAGAACTAATTGGCAAAAAAACATGTACAGAGGAAAGATCTTGTTGTGAAATTAAGCCAAGAGCTCATGAATACCTGGCTATGCGTAGTTAAAAGATATACGACAGAAAGAAAATTAGGAGCTCCAAGCTTTGCAGGTTTCTTCAATAGTTCATTAAAAACATTAATGTAAGATGCCCACCTTGTTGCACCAATTTACCAGTCAAATGTTGAGATCTGAATGGGACAACTTGGCTAATAGGATGAGAGTTTTAAAAATAATTTCAATAAGCATAAAACCATTAGTAAATGAAGAAGTCGTCCAGTGAAGAGTAACAGAAGGCTGGAATAATTATAAGCTACAATTAAAAGTGCTAAATACATCAAGCTTAGCAAAGGGTTGACTAAGCGTTAATGTAACCACAGATATCTTTTTTAAAATGTTAAATATGATAGGGATAAAGTAGTGCTGGAAAAAATTGGCTAAATATCAGTACAAAATGAGAATGAGTGTTCTCTGGTTTTCTGGAAAAATAAAGGAAGTTACATGGCATGGGAATATTTGGTACATGAGGCATCATTGTAAAAGTGCAGATGGATTGTATGAATAAGTTTGCCACTGGCTTTCTGAAAAAAAAGTATTGTTGTGGATTTTTTTTTTTTGTGAAAAGGAAGTAAAACTTCTTAATATTACCATCACTGAAAAGGTAATCACATTTCAAATAGCTCAAGACACAAATCAAGAAAGAAGTCCTCCCTGTTGCTCTAGTTACCACTGACTGTAACAGCAAGCAAGTATTTTGGGAAATTAGACTAAGCCATGGCATTCCTCTTAACTTGCTGTATAGGGTTGCTACAGAAAGAAATTCTGACCAACACAACCCATCCTGGGGTCCCATGGCCATTATCAAACCCTCTCTGAAATGACTGGGAGTCTTTCCACTGATTTAAATAGACTGTGACATTTTCTTATAGTGAAATGAACTTATGGCTAGCACACAAAGTTCATGAAAGCTCAAAGGACAAGGTCCTGACCTTTCTAGGCCTAACAAGCAGAAAAAAACCCCACCAAACAGCAAGGGAGGAGGCCAGGCAGGCCTTGTAAAGAAGAACAGAAACTTCGGGGCTTTCTCGCCTGAGGCATGTCTAAGGCAGTTATATATGCTGGGGCTCTGCTCCAAACTGATAGGGAAGAAAAGAGGGATCATAGGAAGCTGGGTCAGGGAAGAGGGAAGGAGAAGAGCCTGGCACAGCAGAGAGGAATGAAGAACACAGCTGGCAGCCCTTCCACAGAGCTCTGATAAGAGCTTCAGGGATTTAAGGTCCTCCAAGTACCTTAAGAATCTCTCCCACTTCCCTATTTTCTATACAAATTCAAGCAAAACTGAGCAAAAAGCAAAGACAAATGAAAGGCTTGCTTTTGTGGCAAGAGGAAGGGAGTAGGTCAATTACAAGGAAAAAAAAAAAAGCAAATCGCAGACATATAAAATGCAGTGTCTTGCATTGTTCTACTGTAGTAACATATACCATAACACTGTAAATTTCAAGGCTGTTAGGAACCCAGAGCTTCTCTGAACTACATAGACACTGGAAAGATTGTGAAATCTATATAGTATAATAAATGAAGGGGAAGAAAGATAGGTTCCCTTGTTTGATCTTTTTCAGTAGATAATGACATTTGGTTCTTTTTCTAATCTAAGCATTGAAAGCAGTAACCTCAAAGAGAGATGTAATCCTGAATCTGATATAATCAGAATTAGAACATGGAGAATGAGAAATGGTGTGGTGGCAAGTGATCTGTGCCCAGTGGGTAGTCAAAAGAAGGACAGTCTCCCTCCTCTCACTGTTGCTATCTTGGATGACACACACATAGTGGCACATGTCCCACCTCTGACCAGCCCCTTTGTTTGCCCCCAACACACACCACTGGCTTCAAGTGGTGGAAATGAAAATTTGGAACACATCACACGTTCTGTCCTATTCAGTTTTAGGGATTTTAATGTTATACCCTGTCATCAGGCTTGTGCCTCACAGAGGTGGAGATTAGGCACAAGCCTGCAACTGACTCTGCCACTGAAAAAATTGCATATGACATGCCACAGGCCCTCCAACATATTGTACTATTGAAGGCACAAGGCAACTGCAGACTATAAGCGTTTCTAGTTAGTTTACTAGAATTTATTCTTCCTCTTCAGTGGGATACAGAGGTTTAACTAAAATTTCTTTTTCTCAGATGCATCTATTTATCAACCTACATATAGGAGAGAGACAAAACTAAACAGAGGGACAGTTTCCGTTGCTAAACCAAGCAAATAAATCAAACAGAAAATGAAAAGCAATAAGTAACCTGAGTTATTAATGAAGTTATTAATGGAGGACAATTTTGTTAATTTGATGAAATCGGGAAATGTTATAAATGTTATAATGTTAAAAATGTTATAATGTATAAATGTTATAATTCTACACAGCCATAGGTAGAACTGCATATATTGGTAAGTTAACACTGAAGAGAAGTGGTTTGCTCAGAAAAAACTTTCTGGTTAATGTTAAGGATCCATAACCAGAAAAGATGATTAAACATGGCAAGGGAATAAATGATCCTGTTTTACTCAGGAGATTCCACCTGCATGGACGAAGCAGAATGAGTGGCCTCAGAAAGGGATGGTGACATCCATAATAGTAATAAGCTTGCACTAACAATGTTGTAACTAAAGGCTGCACATAGAGAATCTTCAAGTTTGTCTTCGTGGGAGGTAGTGAGCCTCAGCAGTCACAGGCCAACTCTATAACGACTGCTGAGGGGTCAGTCCTTCAGCCAGGTACATGCTGTGTTCCACATGGCAGGTGCTGCTCAGGACTTTCACCAGCAGTGACTTCAGGTTTTACCTCCCTCCCCCTGCCAACCAGTCCAAGCACAAATATTTATTCAAATGTGATAAACATCAGAAACAAATTTTGGAAGAAACAGAAATTCAGTTTATTAGGACTGTGGAAAAACAGTGCCAGACATTTAAAAGTATAATCAAGCCTCTTAAGTCCAGTCATAACATTTAGATTCTATTTAATCCTAATGTATTTTTGTAACTGATTTTTGATGAATCAGCCTTTTAAAAATCTTTATGTAAACTGTTCTTTGGATTTATATGTAAATACTATTCGTTGTAAACCTAAATGTTGGCATATATTCCCGCTGCAGTTTACAAGTAGCCTAACTGTTTACCTTGCAGATTATTCCTAGATCATTTGATGGTAAATAGCATCCAAAGAAAGGAAAGTGCTACCTTTTGGTACATCACTAAAATAAACTGTCTTGGGGACCACAAGTCCCTCTGCTAACATGCTGGCAAGCAGGCTAAGCTGAACAAGATGGGCCTCGGGTTAGCTCAATTTTTTTCAGATTATTTGCTTAACATATGCAATAAGAACAGTTTGGGACACTATCTACTTTATAAATGATCTACTTCAAAGACTGCTAGAGTGTGTCAAAAGTCATTTCACCTTTTTATGTTCCTAGCTGACCAAAATGATACTCTTGACTGGAGTGGAAATGAGATACCTGAGTAGCACCAAATTCAAAATCTCATGTCACCTCAGATTTCCAAGAGATATTCTCAAACCCTACATTGCAGGTGGCAGCCAAAGCTATCATTTCACTGAAATGTCCGTAACATTCATGCTGCATTTTCATGCAGTCTATAATTAAATGCTCATATGGAGGCCATCAGGTCCACTCAACTTCATTTATGTACTCCCTCTGAGTAAAACCTTCTGCTTAACATACAGAAACATTTAAAATCCCTCCAACAACACATTACTATATTATACACAATATTGCAGCCCTAATATGAGCTAACACCATTTCCAGTTAGTAAATCCTTATATAAACACCCTCAAACAATGCATTTGAAATGCAAACACACAAGGCATAATTAAATAATATACTAAATATTTGTATAGTATATTATAGAATAAAGACAAAACATTGTTTTCTTTTTCTTATCAACAAATTAAGTCTTTATTAAACAGACTTAAAAATATTTAGGATTTAAGGAGTCACACATTTTAAAGAGTTAAGGGAAAGCTCTATGCAATATAAAAAAGCTAGCAAATATAACAAGGTTTAGCTGGGGACACTTTTAGCTCATTCCCACACATGTTCTTTAAATCTACTTTGTCCCTTGGTGGTGCAGAAGCAAATTAGCAACATGGGAAAACTACTAGAGAAAACAGAAGGTGTACATTAATTTCACACCTAATTATTAATTAATTTTCTCAGGCTCTGCTGGAATAATCAGCACTTGAACAGCTTCACTTGTTCCCAGTGAGCCACTGCAGTGTCTCTGTTTAAAATTCCAGGGGGGTCACAGTTACAGCAGGCTAAATAGTAATGATTGCAGGGAGCCTGAGCCTGAGCCTGAGCCTGAGCCTGAGCCTGAGCCTGAGCCTGAGCCTCCTTCCATGGGACCTGCACCACATGTTTTGGTAGAACCAAGCATGGCTGGGTCATTATCGCTATAGATAGACGTGGTTTCTTTCTGATAGTTGAGTTACACAAACATAAAACTGAAGAGAAGGAAGATTCAGATGAAGTAGCTCCATTGGCCTTGCATTGCTATAAAATCGTAACTGTGTTAGGACAAAGCCATTGTTATCAACACTGGAAAAACTATTCAGGAGAAATTAATTTGCATGATACATTATGAACCAAGGCTTTGGTGCTCTGACACAAGCAATATGTAGTGTTGGGAGATGATACATCCTGCTAACTTCTGCTAACACAACTCATCTTTGACAGATGGTGTGAAAGGCTGGATGAAATTTTCCTGCATGCTTCTTCTCTTTTGGATAAAACTTAAAAAATATAGCATGTATAAGCAGTTCTTTGTACATTTGATCTAGATTGCCTCTCACTCCCTTCTTTACCCCATGTAGGTTATAACTTGCTATAACATCTGTCTGATAAAAAGCCTTTCATTTATACAAAATAAGTAACAATTTTAAAAAGAGCATTATGCTTATACAATAATATGACACATCTACATCCTATCCTTATTGTGTTACCCTAGGTATCAGAAATTGGTATAAGAATGGTCATTGACCTAGAGAGAACTGAGTAGAGAAAGGGGCACATGTGAATAATGGAAGACATTTAGGACCAGATTCAGAAGGAACTCTGGTATAAACAGGACTTGATAAACTTTATACCCCAAACTGACAATGAGGATGCAGCCTCCTGTATGGCTCTGAAGATCCCAAATGCCTGCACACCTCTTTCTGCTTCAGTCTCACAGTGCTCACTGATGCTATCTAGATCAGCCCTAGAAACAGGGAATTCAACACATACCCACTCCTTGGAGAGTTTTATAGCTGGTGAGGACTGGGCTAGGCTGAGCTGGACTTTCCTCTTCTGCTGAGGATTTGTGAAGGAGGTCAGGATATGCCAAAGAGGGAGGGAAAGCCAACGAGGCGGGGATTGGCTCTGCAGAGCTGTTAAGACATTTGGGTAGGAGTGATATGATGGGACTGTCTCCACTGTCAGGACTGATCATGCATTTTATATTAAACAGTTAAAGGACTTAAGAGTAATAAAAGTACCAACACTCCCACATCAGTACCTAAATACAATGCTACAGTCAAGTTCCATCCCTGTATGCACTTTTCAGCTACAGGAATAATTTAGCATTGCTTTGGGAAACTTCCTTCCCCTTTCTGCAGCACTCACATTACAGACTGCTGATAGGAACTTTGCTCTGAGAGGAAGATTTAAGATCCCTCAGGCTGGAGGATGCCTAATATGCAGATCTACCGCTCCTACTCTCTCCTCAGACAGAGCTCTGAAAAGACACCAGGAGCTTTGCCTAGCTTATTCAAGCAGTCTTGACATGCACTTAGCCACAAGACAATATGGACTCTTGATACCAAGACAGACAGTCCCTCATTTTATATTTTCAACCTGCATCTTCCTTTTTCAGTATGTTGGGGAAGGCAAAAAAAAAATGAGTAAGAATGAGCTGAGGAACTTGGGCCACTGAAGCTTCCCACACACTGCTAAAAAATGCTATTTCAGTGGTCCCTTTTGAATATCAGGTGCCATTCTGGAACCAAGTCCACAAAATGAGAGCCAGGTAGTGTGTTTCTGTGAGTAATTATAGTCATCTGCAGAGAACAGCTCATCTCAGTAAGCTTAGCTTTCAGTCTCTGATGGATAGTTATTGGAATCTTCTGGTTAAAATGCAAAAAATTCTACATATGATAAATAAGAGAAAGAATAAATTGTTCAGTTCTGCAAAGTGAGATTCTTGGCATCCTTTGCCTTCAGAAATAACTGAGAATGTGCAATAAACCTCAGGACTGATCTTCGGGTAACCTCTGAGGCAAAGCATTATGAACATAAGCTGATTTTTAAAATCAGGTGTAAACCCCATAAAATTCTAGCAGAGCTTATTTACTGTTTCATACTAGGATCTATGTTTGTATAAAATTTCATGAAAATTGCACCTAATGTACCATGGGTTATTTCTTAAATAAAAAGTAGGAAGAAAGGGAATAATAATTTCCCTATATTTTTATATTATTTGCATCACAGAAGGTAACCTACCTGTAATAAAAAAACCCAGCAACACTGTTTCATAATGCTATGTTTATTGTTTTGAGTTATATGCAATATAATACACATCAATACCATATGGTGCATAAGCAGTAAAATAAAGAGTATGAAACACAATGACATTACAATTATTTAGTGCTATAAACGCTATAAAGCATCAGAGTAGCTAGCAAAATTATGCTGAAAACTAAGCAGGAATGTATTTTTAAAGTTTTTTGAGAACTTTGTCTAGAACTACTCAGCTGTGAGCATATTCTCCTTAAAGCTGGGGTTGAATCCTCCACTGGTGTTATTTAAGATATCTCCATCAGCATAAATCCAGTTAACCAACATACCCCACCTTAGAGTCTACATCCACAAGGATTCTTTCCATCAGTTACCACATTATTCTCCAGTGCAAGCGCAGGAACCTTAGTTAAGCAGAAAGAGTGTGCCAAAAGGGAAATAGACTTTAAAATAGTAATTATCACATTATTAACATACTTTGCATTGCTGCAGGAGCACTCCAGAGATTCCAACCAGTATAATCAGTCTTCAGTCAAGTCACTACAAGTTCACAAAACTTATTTTAGAGATGAGATATTCATTACGTGAAAGGACAGAAGATTAGACTCAGCTTTAGCAAAACAGGATATGCCCACATTTTCTTTGACTGGAAAGCTGTGTTATGAAGTTCTGACCCCCATCATAAGCAGACTTCTCCCACCCTTGATTCACAGCTCTTTCCCTGCCTCAGCAGCACCGACTTGTATGCTGCAGATCCAGCGCAGTAAACAAGACCATTCACAAATCTGGATAAAATACCTCCTGAAACAAGGGACCTGAGTCCTACCTTATGGATTTAAATAAACTTCTGATTCAGGAGAACAGATAGATTAAAAAAATTCAGGACATTTCATGTCAAACTGGCAGTAACATTCAAAGTCCTCATCAGTAGGATGCAAGGTCTGTCCAGCTGCATGAGCTTTACACTTTTGCATCCTGAAGCACTGGCAGAGAGCCCTAATAATTATGCCTGCTCTGTAGATAGATTTCTTCTTCTTACTGCAAGCCATATGGCTTTCATGAAAAGTACTTTTTTTTTCCTCAAAATACTAAAATAAAGTAATATATAGCTAATATTTTATTTACTTTCCAATATCTTTTGGAGACTATGATTTAGTCTGGGATAAGATATGCATTAGAAAATTTGTAACAGTTACTGCAGAGGTGTATCAGAATACAGAAGTATTTGTCTTACTCCTTGGTGCAATGAGTTTGATAAAACCATGAAACCATGTCTCTATTGGAATTTTACTCACATCGTGAGAGCATTAAAATGAATGTCTATGAAAATATTAAGTATTCTGTTTAGTACTTAGAGATTATTATTCATGTAAATGTATTTGCAGAGTTACTGAATCAAATTCATCCTTAACAATAAAATTCACTGGAATTACACCACAGATGAGGATGGCATATAGACGTCAGTAATTCAAAACTAACACTGGGGTTTTTTTACTTCTCCAAAGAAATTAGATTCATTAACTTAAGGGATGTTCCTGTTCTAGATTCCATTGCACAACATTCTGCTACACAACAATGTTAAAATCAGTTTTCATTAAAAGACCATTTTTTTGGTATGAATTCAGGACTGGTGTTTTTCTTCATCCATCTTTCTTTTTTTCAGACATGGTACTTTTTCTGAGAAGCTCCAAGAACTTTTCTCAGATGTAAAATTATGTTAGGATCCCACACGTTATCTAAGTGAAATAAAAGAAAAAGTAAAAAAAGTGCTTTCTGGAATTTAAATAAACAACATTGTTACCAAGCAATGCTTTTACTATTTCTTTAAAACATCACTTTGATGTTTGAGGAGGTCACAGTTTGCTAGGACACAAAATATTTGAAAAACAAAGCACACAGCTCATGTTGCTGAAAGTACACAGAGGAATAAAGCACGGCAAAGTACTGGCCAAATTCTGTCCTCCTCAGCAAGTCTTACAAAAGAGTATAGCTTCAAATGAGCAATAAAGAGTGTGATTTGCTTACTTTTCAAGCATTTTACAGCATTCCAAAAATGAGAACAAAGTTTTCTGTGTGTCACAGCTGGCTAGATTAATCTGTACTTCTAGAAGAAATACTTAAAACCAGGACTATAACTTACTTTAACAAAAGAATATAAAACAACAGCTTACATAGGAAATGTCTCAAGTATTTGACTCCCTGAAAATATAAAGATTACAGAAAACACTTGGTGTGATGGTGCAGGAAGGAAATGGTGTTGTTTGATAATCGGATTCAGAACTATAACAGGATAAACCATTGGGCAAGGAGAGTTGTAGTTTAGCCCGACAGATACAATTTTCAGAAGACAGATGGGAAACAGGATAAAGAAGCTGTTGTGGCTCAACAGAAAACCACTACTGCAGACTTTATAGTATAGATGGTATAATAAGGGAAGTGATAGCAATGAAACATTTTAGGGAAATCTAAAACAGATAGAAAACCAAGAAGGAACAGCAGTCAGCAACAGAATACCACATCAGCACCTCAGAAGAGCTGATGAATGAATTCTGAAATGTCAGCATAATGGGTCCAGGAATTAATGCTAATCCTGGGAGGAAATCTGAAGGAAGTTTCTTTAGCGATGCTGTACAAAAGATGAGCATAAAATAAAGCAATTATAAAAATACTCAACTTCAGGATATCAAGTGGCAGCACAAGGTAGCACAGTAATTGGAGAGGACAAGAAGAAAAGACAGACAATTCTAAGGCACAGGAACATTCACATACAACTATAAAAAAGGCCATCAGGTTTACTGAGCAGACTCCTTAGGAAGCACAGTATAACAACTCTGTTACCATAATTTACAATTGTAGCTTTTGTGTTCCATGCACATTTAGGTGGTGAGATTACATTTAAACCAAATGCACTTTCTTCCTTACTTTTCCCTCTGGATGAGACATTCAGCTCTGAAAGTATGAAAGGATTTGGCAAGTCTATTTGAACCAGTGAAGACTCACAGGGAAGCCTCTGACTCATTTTGTGCCTCCTTTGGCAGCATGGCCATCGGCAGCTATGCTATTCCCTTCCTCAAAAGTGGCTTTCTGGGACAGTTGTACCAAAACTTGGGCTTGTGTCCTGGATCCATTGTGAGAGCACACCTGGAGCTGACAGAAGATTTGCAGGCAAAAGAAGTGCTAAAGATGCTTTCTGAATTAAAACCCTGCAATGCTGATGTGAGACAGAGTTGGCCTGTGTGAATCTAGCTGTGATTATAAATGATTCAGATTAAATGGATGAATGGAACTAGAAGGAACCCCACAGACAGGCTGTAATATTCCTTCAGTGATCACAGATAATATTTGTAGCTTTGAAGTGCTAATGCAGTGCCCACAAATGAGCTAACAGTTCACTTCAGAAAATGTACAAGATCCAGACTTTGCTGAAGCAAATGAATGGATAACTTCAACTGCAAGCAACATTAAAATGTTATTTAAAAATTAGGAATATCCCTTTAGCTTCTGAATTTTTACCAGACAAAAGAATAAGCAACCTCACCACCCCAGGTGAACATATTTTCTTCATATGCTGTGGTGATATTGTACATCGTATGTCCATGATCTTAACATATTATAAATAGCCATAAATACAAACACATTTACATTGAAAAAAATGCCATAGTACAGGTCAATAGGTTCAAAAGTCACACATCCATGCAACTCTTGAATATTGCTGCCACCTTCAGGAAACACATGATAAAAAAAGACCAAAATATTAATTAGACAAGAAATGGCAAATAAATCAGAGATTTATGATGCCACTTTGTTATTATACTGTACTGCTGTGACATTAATTTTCATAATGGCATATAAAGATAATTTTATTATCCTCAATTTCCAGTAAAGATGTAAGCCCAATGTTAAGAGATTTGCCTAAGGTCAATCAGAGCCAACGACACCTATGTCCTTAGCCTCCTTGAAGTTTCACCAAGAAAGATTTGTGGATCAGAAAATAATTTTGTTGGCATTTGGATATTTATATTGTCATCGAAGCTTATTTTGTCTTTGATTCACTGAGGCAGTTATTTAGCATTACAGTGTAGATTTTATTGCTTGCACTAAACCTCAGTTCCAGTAGTTACTTTTACAACCACACACAGAGTGTATATTGAAAACTACATCATAAAATACAGATAGAAAAATCAGTGTCTATATATTCACTAAGTTAAATTTTTAATCAATAACATTCCTGATTGTTACTGGGCAGGATGGTTCCGAGTCAGTGCTTTATAATGTTATGTGAGATTTCCTATTGATTTCCTGACTGTTTCTTGCTTCTTTTTCTCAGAAAAAAGGTGTCAGGAATAGCAATGTAGGATCTTCAGTCTTTATGGAATGTCAGCATAACTGAAGTTTAATTAACAAATAAGTAAACTGACCCAATTTTATTTTTTGATTCCTATAAGAGCTTACACACATCCTATATCAGCTTAGCTCTCAGTAATAATGTAAAAACACATCTGATGTAACTTTAGACCGAAGTCATGATACTTTATTTTTTTTTTAACGGAGCTGATGTAAATTCTTTATGGACATGCTTGAACACAAGCCTTTCAAGTACAAGAAAGTATGAAATGATCCAGCCTGCGACCCTCATGCCCGTTTACCCACCGATTCCTTATTGTTTGTTTTAACGGAAACATCTAGTAATGGGTCAGTATTTCCCCAGAGTGCACAGGGAGGAAAGGACAGATGGCCTCCAAAATAGAAAATTTCCTTTGGAAAAGGACTTTCCCATCAGAAGTAATATTTTAAGCAGTTTCCTTTTTGATATTTATGATTAGATTATGATCTAATGAAGTTTCAAAACATGCTCATTGTTCCTCCCAGTTTGGGAAACTCCCAAGAACAGTGATGTGAGAGGGCAATAAATGCTGCAGTGGCCATAAAAGGGTTGATGAAGTGTCTTCATCTTTTATTTGGGGGCTCATGAACAGCTTAAGGGATGTCAGAGCATTCAGAAAGGTGAAGTAGGCTTCTTGTGTTATCTCCAGAGCCAGATTTCACACTTCCTTCTCCTTTTCTGACATCTATCTTAGACCTAGTTTAAAAAGTGGGGACATCCTGGCTCCTACTGGTCTTGATTTAGCTCTGTAATGGATTAAAGAAAACTGGAGGTTTTTATCAAGTGTAGTTTGCCTTACCCTTTAGTTCTTTGGTATATACTCCTTTGAAAGCAGTATCAGCCAAGGAAAAGTATAAAGGGGGATTTCAGTACATACTGGTTATGGTAAGTTATTCTATGAGATACTGAAAACCAATCAAAACCCAAGAGTTTGTAAAACAAAGGTCCTACCTACTGAGTTGCTGAAAGTGAGACACTTGGAGACACTAATTGCTGTGCATCAACTACATAAAATCAAAATCTCTCCAGGCTTGTGTGCCATGCAGAAAAGTGTGGCTTTGTGAACAGTTACAATGAAGGAAAGGAGAAGAGGGCACAGCAGAACAGAACAGAAAGAGAGGAAAGGAAAGAAATTATGTCCCTGGTGTAATGACATTAGCACTAAGAGCAGCTGTTCCCACTCTTACCATTAGCTGTAGAGAAGATTCCTTTCACAGAATCACTCTGGTTGGCAAGACCTTTAAGATCATCAAGTCCAACCATTATCTAACTCTACCAGGGCCACTACTACACCATATCCTTGAGCACCATATCGAAAGGGCTTTTAAATACATCCAGGGATGTCAGTTCAACCACTTCCCTGGGTAGCCTGTTCAGTCAATACTGTGTATATCTTGACTGAACATGGAGAGGAGACAGTGAAAAACAGCAGGCCCTGGGAAGTCATCTGGTCTCAAATCTCACAAAATATATTTAGTGTATCTTGAGAAGTATGACTCAAGTTACCTTGTCTTGGATTTCTCCCATGTTTTACTCAGTGAAGGTATGGGATTAGTGGCCCTTGAGACATACGGAACATGAATATAAAGTATATTACTGGTAAAAATTTTAATGCAAAAAAAAGATAGAAATATTCACCGGTTTTATGCAAAAGTAAAATGTTTTCTGGAGAACTCTGTAAAGCTTGACTTTCTAAAAAACTTGGCAACAACAGGGAAGTTGCAAAAAACTGGAAAATATGTTATCAGTGAAGATCTGAGAAATCCACACTTCAGAATGCAGTTATCCATTAATAAAAAGAAAAATAGTTCAGTAGATACACAGAAATTATTTGATGTCTGGAAGCTGTGGATGCTTCATCCATGGAAGTGTTTAAGACCAGGCTGGATGAGGCTCTGAGCAACCTGCTCTAGTGGGAGGTGTCCCTGCCCGTGACAGGGGGGTTGAAACTAGGTGATCTTTAAGGTCCCTTCCAACTCAAGCCATTCTATGATTATGTGATAATATGCTTTGCAATGAGAAAGTAAGAAGTCACTATCTCGCTCATACTGAAAAAATGTTTGGTGTAAGACTCACGAGTAAGATTCTCTGATCAATGTGCTGCAGTTAGTCTAGCTGCTTATTTCAGTATAGTTTGCTACAGTTCTTCAGAATATGACAGTCTTGTGGGATAGAAGTGTGTTATTGCCAGCATGGGTGATGGGCAATTACTGTATCTGATGATCTAGTGCAGTGAATGTCTGTGCTGTAGTATCTGAACCTAGATCCCTTCCTCCTTTACTATTGCTCTGTACTGGCATTTCTCAAAGTCCCAAGCCAGCATATGGGCAGGGGAAAGACTGCTCTCCAAATGATCTAATAGCAGATTTAACACTCCTGGCTTGTTTCTCTTGTCTGCAGGACAATAAGGTCAACGGTGTGACTTGCTGTACTCGGATGCTAGGCTGCACCTACTTGCATCCTTGGATCCTGCCCAAACCACATGTCAATTCCATTCCACTGACTGTACAAGATGAGCTGCTACTTCTAGGGAACAAAGCTCTCTGGGAATACCTTTCCTATACAGAGGCTGTCTCAGCCGTACGCCACCTACACGACCCCCTGGCTGCTGCAAAGAAACTCTGCACTTTAGCCCAAAGCTATGGTTGCCAAGACAATGTAGGTGCAATGGTGGTGTGTCTGAATATCAGTGATGACAGCTGCACATGTGAGATGCATGGCCTCCCTCTGCCAGGTCCTGGGGGATTTAGTTCCATCACCACCAAGCCAGCAACACCTTCCTCTAGCAGTGGAATCGCTTCAGAGTTCAGCAGTGAACTCTCTGCCTCCGAGGTTAGCAGTGAGGTGGGCTCTACTGCTTCAGATGAACACAATGCTGCTGGTCTTGATGGCACTTTGCTACCACGACAAGAGCGACGGTGCAGCCTACATCCTGTTCCTCCCTCAAGCATCTTTCAGCGCCAGCCTTCCAGTGCCACTTTCTCTAGCAACCAGTCTGATAATGGTCTGGATAGTGATGATGAGCAGCCTGTGGAAGGTGTAATGACAAATGGCAGTAAGGTGGAGGTAGAGGTGGACATCCACTGCTGTAAAGGAAAGGGCCTGGAGTTTGAACCTCCTGCTGCAGAGTACAGCTCCTCTGCTCTAGGGCCAGAGGATGACTCTGGGCTTGTCCTCATCATTCGGAGACAGAACAGTGTAAACAGCAACACTGTGCAGAGAGGGGTCAAGGAAAAGTGTGAACTGCAAAAATCTCTTTCCACATGCTGTCTCTATGGAAAGAAGCTTTCCAATGGCTCCATAGTGCCCCTGGAGGAGAGCCTCAACCTCATTGAGGTAGCCACAGAGGCACCCAAGAAGAAGACAGGCTATTTTGCTGCTCCATCCCAGATGGAGCCAGAAGATCAATTTGTGGTGCCACCTGATCTAGAGGAGGAGGTTAAGGAACAAATTAAGCAGCAGCAGGAGAATGGAGCAGATCAGGAGCAGAAAGAGGAACATGCAGCAACTCTGCCAGAGGAGTTTGACACAGCTTTGTAACCCTACAAGTACTGCTCCCACATTGTCCCAGGAAGCTCTGTTCCGTAAGGGCTGTATTGCCCTCCAAGGGGATCTGGGCTCTGCAAGGAGTACAGGCATCTGCTGCTTCCTTAATGGAGTCAAGGAAGAATTGGGAGTGCTAGGGTCTGGGCTGTCCACTTTTCACTGTAGTCTCAGTTGTTCTATGAGCACTCAGACTGGCAGCTGAGCTCTGCATTAGAGACTGTCTGGGAATTATCCAAGCACTAGGAAGAAGGCAGGTGTTCTAACACCTGCCTGTAGCTCCTTGAACCCCGAGGTTCTGCCAGCTCTGCAGGCAAGGCACTGGCATATATTTGGGGGGGTGGGGGGTGAGGAGGCTGCTGAGATGTCAGTGTTCAGTGTTTGGAGTCCTGTGAATAGTTCTGATGCAGCCCACCCCCTTCCCCCCCCCAGCACCTGATTTTGTTATTCATTGAATGAATACAGCCAGTTGCAATGAAGTTGACACAAGAATGGTTTCCTACATTAATTGCAAGCACTTTTATTGATTGCACTTACACTGTTCTTCTCCTCTTTAGCCCAGCACTTTATTATTTAGGGTTAGGGGAGAGAGCACTCCACAGCAGGTGTGGTGGGGGCTTTTCCCAATGAATATCATTAGGGCAGTGGGGGACTCAGGGTACCAGTGTTCTGATGAACACTTGTGCAGGGTAGACTGCATGTTACGGTGGGATCAGCCTATACAGGATGAGAAAATACACAGCTGAGCGATAAGCAGGTGCCTACTGATGCATTTTACATGGAGCATAAGAAAGATCAGCTCTGGACTAGTTGATTAAAGTAACGTGTAGAGTTAGTGCTTCTAGCTACAGAGCACAGACCCTGCTCAGCAGCAGCTTGGCCACCTTCGTCATGGGTGCTTCACAGTAGAGGCTTCCTGTATCCAGAAGATGTGGGATGAAGCCAGGAGCAGGTGCTTGTTTCAATGAGGTATTTGGTCTAAGAGGAAAACAATTTGTAAGCAATGGTATGCTGCTCTAAGGCTAGTGAGCAATGGGGCTGCCCCTCATATGCTGGGGAAGCGTTCAGTGCTCTGTTCCATCAACGTAAAGCTCTGTCCTCTCAGCTACAGCACCTTTGCTTGTCTCTGAAAATGGGAGTCATGTTCCAAATCCACAGCAACCTGCATTTCATGATACATGCCCAATTTGGCAACAAACAAAGTGAAAGCATACTTGTTTCTGCTTAGCTTTCAATGCAAAACGAAAAACAGAACTTTTCACCTTAATAACATCTTTATAAGCACTGGAAAACATTATTGAAACAGTCCCACTAGTGGTGAACTGCCCAGTCTGCACTCGGCAGATGCATTGTGTTTCCATGAGGATTTTTGGTGCAGGATGTAAGTTGGCTACCTATGTCGTCATCTTGTGTAAGGGTCAAGAGACCACTGCCCCTGTAGCGTGCAGATCTGGAGAGCTGGATAGCAGCTGCCCCGTCATGTCAGTGATGCAATAATCCTGGCTGTAGTGTGGGCTAGTGCCTTTTCTTCTTTACTAATGATATTTATGAAGAAAAATTGAGTTTCTTCTCAAGAGCTCTGAGGGGCTCAAGTTGTATATTTTTTGATCAAATTTAGGCCTTGCTGAGAAGAAGATACTGTGCAGACTACTTGTGGGATCCTGTCAATATCGATCTTTGACAAAATCTAATGGAGTTTTACTGAGATTTCAAAGCACTTTGAATTTCTTCTCGCTAGGAAAAAACCGTATTTCTACCATGCATGACAGTGCAACATTTTAGACTATACTTTGTGCTAGTTACAGTGTAATCATAAAACAACCCAACTTGTTCCAAAGTTTAAACTCTCACAAATTTTGGCTGTTTAAATATCCATTCCACGTGGAAACAGAGAGGAAAAACTAATTCTTAGAATCACAGAAACAACAGCATTTGAATCACTTAGGCAGAGAAACCACAACAGAAAAGAGTCAAAAGCTAAACCTCAACCTTTTTCATGTTCTGCATGGGTAAGTATGCAGAAAAGGCTCATTACAATGTATTTGACTGTAACTTTTAATTCTGTCACTGGTGATATTTGTACCAAATCTCTGTGCCCAGCCCAGCACTTTCTGATAGCTGACAGGACTGCAAAGGAGTCCCTGTCCAGTACGGGATTGATTCAAAAATACACTCTTCTGGCTGAGTAAGACTGACAAACGTTACACTTAGGAGAGTGGCAGGTGTTAATGCAAATCAGGTCTCTATTTCTTGCACTGATGTCGAAAATCCAGTGTGTCCTTGCCAGTCTGAACCAGTATGGGAGTTGGCAGTGCCACAGGAAGTTAGTCATGAATGGCTCTTTGTAGTTCAGTGTGGAAGGACTAAGTGAAATAAAGCTGTGCAATGAAACACACAGATTTCTGAGCTTGCTCCTCTTCACAGTAATGGCAGAATGGGTTGAGAGTAATTCCTACTTAGCCTTTTTCTCCAGGGTTGTTTCTGGGTTTGAAGGAGAAAGGGAGTTTAACACAGCCAGGTCCTTTTCTACAGGTGTGAACTGTCATAGTAGAACATGGTTTGTTCTCTTACACTAAGTAGAGTCCATGACTTTCTCTGCTTAAGCTGATAGTATGAACTGTTTGTCTTACTCTAGGCAGTGCAGCCTGAGTGCTCCACCATCACCTTTTGTTTTCCTGCTTTCCTAGAGGCGGGAAGCTTCTCCTCTGTCTTCCTAACCTTACTCATTAATACCACCTTAGATTTCAAGCTCCATGGGAACGCTGCTGTAGGTGGAACAGGTATGAATGGGCAAGTCTAGTGAAGGACTTCTAGCAGGGGATATAAAGCATTTTCCCAGTTATCTTCCTGTTCTCCAGTCTCTTCCCTGTTTTGCTGGGCTTTTTTTATGTGGTTCTTGCACAGATGCATCTTTTCCACAGAGCCACATCCCTAAGAGTGTCCCTTCCATTAACAGACTTGCTATTAAGAGGTTCTCCACTTGCGGTCCTCAGGCTCTCTTGTCCCTACTGAGCAATACCAAACGTGCCATGCTCCATGCAGCCACAGTCAAGTTAGGCTGGTGAGTTGGTTTCTCCCATCTCCAGTAATGCTGGCTCTGCTGATGAGCATGCTTGCTGAGAATAGGTACTCTAAAGGTACTGATGTGTTTGTCCTGTCCAGAAAGGCCGTCTGCAAAAGGAGCCCATAAAGGTTATATTCAGTGACAAATAGTTGAGGCCCAAGTATTGCAGATAAGGGATAGCCTCCCAAAGTGCTGCCAGCTCAAGTATCAGGCCTGGTAGAGGCAGTGCCACAGATTGCTGGGACCAGATCAGAATCCTCAACTACTTGGGAGGGTAAAGTCTTCTTCCAAAAAGGAGCAAGTTTTTTCCTTTCTTGTGGACATGCTGCTGTGAGGCCTGAAATCCTTCTCCTAGTACACAGGACATTCAGCCACACGTAAGCCCTTGGACTTCAGGAGTTTCTGCACTCCTTCCGGGTGGTGATGGCTTTCATACCACTTGCCAAAAGCCTTCTTCAGGCAGTAAGTTCACCTCTTTGGTTTTGTGCCGTTGTCATCTGCTTTTCCACTGTTGTCTGAAGGCTGAAGTGTATTCCCCCCCTCCCACGTTAGAATGTGATCTTTTTTTAACTTGACTCATATGACCCAGCGCATGTTAAAGAAATATCACAGTGTACCAGCTGTGTACAAAATAACCTTTTTCCACGTTTTTTGTTTTAAGAAGGTGAATATTTTCTGTATCCCACTCTAGCATGCATCTATAATAATCCCTGGTTTTATCATATATGGGAGTAAGTTGTCAAATGAATGCACCTTGAGTACTGTGGCCTATGTTCGTATTGCTTTGGAGAGGCAAATAATGTAAGATTGCTGGAAAACACTGTTCCAATGATTCTTTATTCAGATGTATAGAGCAGTCCAGGAAGGAAGAATATTTTTGCATCAACTTTTCAGCTGACTTAGCAATAAAGATTTTTACTTTCATCTAACTATACATTCTGATTCTGTTACTGTGCTGGAGGGAATTTGTGTGATACCCCAGTCAAACAAAGCTGTGGCCAGCAGCAGATGTGCCGCACGTTCTCTTTCACTGAGCTCTGTGTGCTATTTCACTCATCAGCCTTGCATCCAAAAGCTACTTGCAGAACACTGTGAGGGTGGCATTCATAATACCAATTATTAGGCATCTTTCTGTATCCTGCCAGAGGAGTCTTGCTCTATGAACTTGCTCAAAGTAATACTGCACAACTCTCTAGAAGTAGCTGCAGCAAACGGGAAAATACAGAATCAATAAAAGAAATAGGACCACAATGGACTGTCCACATAAATCCCTGCACTGAGACACTGCATCTAGCTATTAAAAGGGAGGAGGAATGAAACAAACCCCAGAGTACCTGGTGTGTTCCTATGCAGCATTTGTTTTACTTTTGCATCTCTAGTTCCAACAACGTTCCGTGGTTTTGTTAATTGTGAGGTGCCAGTGAAACTGGAGCTATATCCATGACAAAGCACATTTCTGGTATGTTGTTTGGTGTTTGAATTTGTTTTGTTTTTTAATAGGGACAGAACTGGTCTGTGAGACCAGTGATGGTTCCCTTCTCATATGGACAATGAACCTAGTGGGCACTGCTCTGAAGGGACATCATTCTGAGGCATGATGTTGTGATTCTAGTGCTGCTTTTCTTTTCCCTGTTAAATTTCCTATAAAAGTTTTGGGGTTTTTTAAGTAAATTTCACCTTTTTAAAAAAAAATAACACAAGAGTAGTATCTCATTTCCCCCCACCTGTACATTAAAAATGTATTTTGAAAACAATATACTTCATCATACCACTTGTTTGAGCTCTTAAAGCTTTTGTCTGATTATTCCAACTCAGGGCATCTTTTTAAGCAAAACTGTTGCATACAAGTTATATAAAAGACCATTTTACAGAAAAATGTGCCCTCTCCCGGAGAGTTTGAGAAGGTATTGTGTAACAAATTAGGCTGAGTGTATTCATCATTTTGCAAGTTTATTTTAGGATTCTGCGGTGACTCAATAAATGCCACTTTCAAACTGCCACGTCAGTTCCAAGAGACCTACAGCAAAGCAATAATTAACTGCCCCAACCATGGGCCTCAATCACTCATTTTAAGAGCTCTGTTCTCAGTGAGCGGTCACTTTTGCCCTTTGTAAAGACAGTTTCAGCTACAGAAAGCTGTTCATCAGCTGAAGTATGTAGTAGCAGTACTAGTAGCAAGACCTCTCTGGAGAACAAGACATCTGACAGGAGAGGGGAAGGCTACCTGTGAAGTAGGTGGCTGGCTAGTCAACTGCACGAGGATAGTCATTCTCTGCTAAGAGGTGCCAGCAGATGAAGACAAACGCTTGGATTAACTTTGTGTCCGCTACTAATTCAGTAATGCAAATTCAAGTTAGCAACAGCTTAACTCTACCATATTTAGAGCTACACTCTATCTGTTCCACTGTAGCATGATGGATACACTGCTCAGAAGCAAGGAAAAGCATACTGCTTCGTCTCAGCAAGGAGGCTGGCAAAAAGACCAATACCAGAGCAGAGGAATCATTCTAAAGCTCATGTAATTGTACTGGCTTCTGTTTCAGTTTGTGAACTGTTCTGTATCCCCTGACAGCTAGGCCTGAACTGAGCAGGTATGCCAGGACAGCTATGCAGCCTGCAAGGCCAGCAGCAATCTCTGCCCCATGCAGGCTGCAACTAAACCCCTGATAGCCTTTGCTTTGATAGAGCTGCTCTCTTTCTTTGCACACTGATGAATTATAAACCCCCAGCAGAAAATGGAAGAAGCAATACAGAGCAGGCACCATGCCAATTGCAGTCACTATGTCCAGGATGCATTCAAATAGCAGCCATGCTGGGAAATGCCACGGTAACCATAGAACACCAACCAAAATAAGAATGCAAGAGAGGACCAGGAGGCACCCTCCCACGGCCACTGCTGCCCTCGCAATTGGCAGCTTTAGTAGGTAGAAGCGCTGGTCAAGCTGCTGAGCTCTTTCTCCATCTGCTCCGCCGAAGCCGCTGTAAGCCCCGCCGAACTGGTAGTAGTAGACGCCCCCCAGGCTGGGAAGGCCCGTGTAGCCTCCGGTCGGGCCGCAGGACACGGAGCTGCAGGCCAGAATCAGCACGGCCAGCAGCGCCTCCACCAGCTGGCAGCAGCCTAGAAGGGGAAGGGCAGAGGTGGGCCCGTGGCCGGAGCTGTTACCTGGCCAGGAAGGGGCCTCTCCCCGGAGGTGAGGCCGGGCCGGGCAATCTGCTCCAGCGGCTTCCGCTGCCACCGCGGCCGCCCCTCGCCCCACTCACCCCTGCCCGTGCACAGGTACCCGCAGCGACGGCGCTCCAGCAGATCCGGCGCGGCGGCGCAGGAGCCCGGCGGCCCCTCCGGCCCTGCTCCCAGCGCGGCGCTGCGGGGAGGCGGCGGTGGGGACATCAGTGACTCGCCCGGGCCCCTCATTGCCGCCTGCCCGCCCCGCCGGGCCCCGTCTCGTCCGTCGCCCGGGCTTTTCATGGCCGCCCGCTCAGCCCGGTGCGTCCCAGCCGCGGGGGCTGCGCTTCGCTCCGCCGGCACTAGCGGCGGAGGGCTCGGGCCGCGGGCAGGTACGGCGTGATGCGGAATCCCGGCACGGGTTGAGGTGACGGCCGTGCCCTCCGCCCGGGGCTCGCCTCGTCCCTGCCGGGGTTCTCCCGAGCGCAGTGAACGGCCGGGCCCTGCCCCGCCCGAGGGAGGTGTCCGGAGAGCGCGTCGCGGCTGCTCCCGTCGGCCCCGGTTTACCGAGCGCCATTGTGCTCTGCGCGCTCTGCCTTCAGAGGGACACGATGCCCACAGCTCTTGAAGCAACAAGGACCTGATATCCACCGCCTGCCATGTAAACAACTACTTGTTTGTACCTACTGGAAACTGAGCACCGACTAACTTTTATGCCGCTTTTTCCTGCATGGTGGGTTTTGGTGAAGGTGCTCCGCACTCAGCGTGTCTGCCACCTCTTGCCTCTGTAAGCCTCAGTCCTGCCCCTCTGGTCCTTTCTCAAACCTAAGTCCCAGTCTTTATCACCTCTCCTCACACAACAGTGGTACCATTCCCTTTGTTGCATCAGCTGCCCTTCTCTGGACCTTCTCCAACCCCCTTACATCCGTCTTGTGATGCAGTGACTAGACATCCATGCAGCACTCAAGACACGAATGCACCAAGGTTTTGTATCACAGCAGAATGGCTGCCCCTGCCTTGTACCATGCTTCTCTGGGCAGTGCACAGCATTTTGTTGCTTCTCCAGCAGTCCTGGCACATGGAGCCTGTGTCTCCAGAGGCAGTCATCAGCACCTTGGGATCTGTCCTGCAGTGCACCTGCCAGATTCTGGTTCAGCAGTACTTTCTGCAGGCCGCAGTCAGGTAATTTTCTTTATGCATTGCCTTATATTTATCCATACAGAACCATAAATAGACCTCTTCTTTGTCTGTTTGCTGGAAACCACTTCAGACAATATGATGTAACCTTTTTACTGGCTGCCCCATTTCCATGCACAATAACATCCTGTTGCCCAGTGGGATTGACTGCCATCCCGTCCCAGGGGGCTACTGGGCACAGCCATCACTTCCAGCAGACGAGGCAATGAACTAATTGCTTCTTTTTTTATTAGTGGTTGCTGGAGTGAAAGGCAAGTGCCCAAGATCTCACCCATACACGTGTCAGCATTTCTCAGGGCTTATAAGGGCAGAGCTGATTCAGGAAAGGCTGCATGTCATGGGAAAAGAAATAAACAGCAAGACAATTTGGAAACTCAGTTTCAGTATCATCTGGTGCATGCAGGCACCTCAAGGCGGGGGGAGGTGTGTGTGCGTGTGCAGGCAACTCAGCCTTCATTTGCCTATCTATGGCCTTATCTGTGCAGAGACGGCACTTGGGGATCTGCTTAGATGGCTCAGCCTTGAGTTGTTCATAAGCCCCAGGCCAAACAGTGCAAAGCTGCACCACACAAAGGACAGAAAGCCGAGCTGAGCCTCGAAGTTCCGAAACAAATGGTATGTCCTGAGTCTCAATTCAAGTCCCTATTGCTTCCTGAGAAAGTAAGATAAGGAGAACTTGGAGGTCTTCAGTGATGGGTTCAGCCTGCAACTTTTATGTATCCAGACAGGCATAATCCTATCAGGCATAGTTTTGCCACAACCACCTGGGGGGTTTCAGACACAACCTTGTGTATTTAAACTGTATAATCAGCCATGTAAACCAGGGGATAAAAGTGCTAAGGTTTAGCTTCCATTTTGGGAGTTGCCTCTCCAACGCTCACTTGTATGGAGACCCTTCCCTCTTGGTCAGGACATCGGCCAAGGTGACTTTTCTAAGATTGAGAGCCCTTACCTGGAGTGGTAAGTGAATATTTAGCATGCTGTAAGTTTGCAAACGCAGGTGATTAACTAACACATGTATCATATTTAGCACACTTTCTAATACGTTATAGTGTATTCTCACTTTTAAGTTGTAATAGTGCATTCTTCCACTGTATCCATAAAAACCTGCACTAGTGGCGTATTAGGCTTCAAATAGATGGTTTGCTTGGGCCTTGCAATTAAACCTGGGAGTTCAAATAAATCATTTGTTTAAACCTCACAATCCAGTCTCTTTTCACCACAGGTCTCAGACACTGTGATTATGTGCCCCGAGAGGTCAAAATTTGTCACTGAGATGCAAAAATATCTTTCCTATATCTGTAAGATTGGTGGCGACAGTAAGGTTGCTTCTCTATTCTGTCCTTTCAGAAGCAACATCAACAACCCTATAGATTAATAATGGGATTCTTTTCTTTCTTCTTCATCATGACAAGCCTACAAACTGCAGTACTTTCTGCACCTCAGCACTGTATGAAAACGCTCTCCTCAACATATCACCTGACTCCATGAAGGATGAGACATCTGAAAACTCATCTTAAAATTTACTCTGTTCAGGGTTGAGAGAAGCAAAACAAAAGAACTATTTGTTCAACTCCCAGTTCAGATAGAGGGGACAGGAGTTGTATGATTATAGTAAGTTAGGAAATGGGGACACCATAGGCAACTTAGGGTGAGGGCTCTGGAGCCAGCACAGATGCCCAGCAGTGAGGCTGTTTGCACACACCTTTTGGTGTGCATATGTTGCATCACTCATGTTCGTGTGCTAGAACCCAGGCCTCCTTGCTGCCATGCATAGGATAAGCTTAAAAGCTTTAGCAACCTTCTGTATACATTTAGGGTTATGGGCAGCACCATTTTGCTTAGTAGAGCTTTTAACTGCCATGAGAGGGACATGAACAACTGAGTTGAATAATCATGAGTCACGAGAAGGGATTAAATAATTGTTTCTTATGCAGAGTGTTGGTGCTGGTCTTCCAGCAACCTGAGCTGAAGCTTTCTTTGGAATTTGTGATGTGCTGAAATTACTTGTTCAAAGACAGAGCTGGGAGACTGCTCTGTTGATTTGGTAATACACTCAGGTTTTGCTAGAGTGTTTGCTGCTGACAAGTGAGGTACAAACTTCAAGGTATTGTAGAACTGGGTCAATCTTATTCCATTTCTGTTGCTATATGAAGGATCGTTAAAAAAACGCTTTGTGTCATTTCACTCCTGCTCAAAGGACCACAGCTGAGCTAGGTCAGCATCATCTTCTGGGTTCTTATTCTCTCTGCAACAAGTAGCAGATATCAGAAGAGAGCAACAGGAAGCTGAGGACACCGATATTAATCTTCTTTTGGATCTTCTGTTTCTGTCTGCTCTTGATGTCATTGCTGCACTAGGGGGAGGGAATGGCCTGGACTGGCTTGGGCCAGGAGCTATGACTTGGTTCAGCGCCCTCCCTGGGAACCCGGAGGGTGAAGTGGAAGGAGCAAGTCATGAACTGCCTCATATTTCTCCAGTGTGAGGCAGCTGGGAGCTGCAGCACAATCACTGCTGAACACCACAGACAGATTTATTGACTGTCCCACATAAATAAATAATCGCAGGAACAATGAGCGCAGCATGATGACGATGCATCACTACTGCAGAAAAGAACTGGAGGTTATTGTGAATGATAAACTGAACTCAAGTCCACAATGTCATCCTGTTGCGAAAAAAACTAACATTGCTAGAGTGTATAAACAGGAATGTCACATGTAGGACATATGAAGAAATTCTTCTGCCACCCCCCCCCACCCCCCCCCCACCCATCACCGCCCCCCCCCATCCCTTATTCGCCCCT
>WUAM01000038.1:3360564-3382309 GCA_024336885.1 Actenoides hombroni
CCAACCATTATCTAACTCTACCAGGGCCACTACTACACCATATCCTTGAGCACCATATCTAGACAGCTTTTAAATACCTCTAGGAATGGTGATTCAACCACTTCCCTGGGCAGCCTATTATAGTCTTTGGTAATCCTTTTGCTAGAGAAGATTTTCCTAATGTCCAACCTAAACCTCCCCTGTTGCAACTTGATGCCATTTCCTCTTGTCCTATCAGTTGTGACTTGTGAGAAGAGACCAACCCCCACCTCTCTACAACCTCCTTTCAGACAGTTGTAGAGAGCAATAAGGTCTCCCTCCCCTCAGCCTCTTTTTCTTCAGACTAAACAACAGCAGCTCCCGCAGCCACTCCTCACAGGACTTTTTCTCAAGACCCTTCCCAGCTTTGTTGCCCTTCACCAGACCCACTCATGCACCTTGATGTTTTTCTTAAACTGCAGTGCCCAAAACTGAACACAGTACTCAAGCTGCGACCCCACCAGTGCTGAGTACAGTGGAACAATCACTTCCCTAGTCCTGCTGGCCACCCTATTCCTGATCCAAGTCAGGATGCCATTGGCCTTCTTGGCCAAATGGGTACACTGGTGACTCATGTTCAGCCAGCTGCAGTCAACACCCCTAGGTCCCATGCTGCCAAGTAGCTCTACAGCAACTCCTCCCCAAGCCTGTAGCGTTGCCTAGGGTTGTTATGGCCCAAGTGCAGGACTCCACACTTAGCCTTCTTGAAGCCCACATGATTGGCCTTGGCCCATTAATCCAGTCTGTCTGTGTCCCTCCAAAGAGCCTTCCTACCCTCAAGCAGATCAACACTCCCACCTAAATTGGTGCAAACTTACTGAGGGTGCTTTCAATCTCCTTGTCAAGGTCATTGATAAAGATATTAAGCAGGAGTGGCCAACTAAAACTTTGCTGTACAGAGTTTCCTCCTTTCTGAACTGCCATGTTGGTGACACTGCAGGAACCTTTTAAATTTAGAAATATTTGGAATAAACTTATAATTCAAATTCTGGGACATGTTCAAGGTATGGGGAGAGAATCTTCTTATTAATCATCAGGTATGAAAATTAAACTTCTCTGTAATACTTAAATGAATTGCATCCCTATGTTTCACAGTTTGAAACTTTGCTTACTGTACATGTTACACACGCTAAGAACTGGTGCATTTAGTGTTTCTTCTAACCTTCTGACATTATAGAAGTCAGCACTGTGATCTATTAACTCTGAAATCTGAAATCATTTGTATCTCATGTCTACCTGAGGTAGGGTTAGGATTCAGGGGGTTTCCTGTTTGTAGAACTGAGAGAGAACATCTAGAATGTTTCTGCCAATGAGAAGGATGCCTTGGTCTAAGATACAATGGAATATCACCAGTGTGAAATCCACTTAAGCAATTGCACAGTGACTGGAACCTCTCTCATGTGACTGACATCCATCCATGTAAACATGCATTTTAAAATGGTGTTGCTCGCTCTGGTGTATGACCCTCAGAAGGTATCTGCCTGGATGCACCCTAACGATCATGCCAAATGGCACCTGAGATCTACTGGCTTGGTTCAAGAGAAAGGGCTCCAGATTCCAATCGATGCAAGACATGTGGCAAAAGAAGCTGTATGAAACATGGAAGGTGGAAAGGAATGATTTCAGAAACACCGCAGGTACTTTAAAAACATCTTTTTGTGATGCCACTGTATCTGCAATTTGTATCATAATGTGTTTTATAAGATAGGAAAGGCATGCTAAAATGGATAAGGAGTTTCAATAAGGACTATGAATACTGAATGTTACGTATATTGAGTTTCTTTATTCCATATCAGCCACGAAACTGAGGTGCTGTCACTTGAATCAGTGCTTGTGAAGTGATAGAGTAATTACAAGTGTTGTACTACAGCACAGCACTTCTTAGTTGGTATGAGGACAGTTGCCTGTGAAAGAAGAGCCTGGCATAGATGAAGAATAAGATGCTGCCACTTGTAGACCATTCCAAACACTGCACATCGAAACCGTGGAGCACACTGCCAAGCTAACAGGTCTCTGGTGAGTTTATCAGAGATACTTTGCAAACAGCAGTCAGCAGACAATTCTCCAGGGGTTTTTTTTTGCAGATAATTGAGGGCACTGGCCACTTGAAAGAGCTGAAGAGAACAGCATTAAAGTACCACAGAGTCTCCATTGCTACTGATCAAAATCTTGTTTCTGAACACCTAGCAGTAAGACAGGTTTATGTTTCAATTCCTGAATCATCACTTTTCAATAGAAATAGTTCATTTTACATGCCTGGTCCCAACATGCTAGTAGTTCTACTGTGACAGAGTTGATCCTGACGCTTCAGTAGATCCCTGTTAACTGAAGGGGCTACAGATCCATTTACAGAAACATGCCATCATAAAACATTAGCATTAGTGACATTATCAAACCACTAGAAAAAAAAAAGTAGTAGTAAAGGATGCAAATGTACAGTGTGTCAACTTACATGCAAACACTGCCATTTTGGGTGTTTATTATACCTCATTTCTGGCTTGTTATAGCTAAGCTAATAGAAAATGATTTCAAATCAAAATGCGTTTGGTGTTTTGTATCATGCATTTATTTGTTGAATAGGGAAAAAAAAAATCCTATTTGCTCTATTTGTAGTATTACCTGCATCCCAGGAGGAAATGGAGAGTTAAAAGAGCACTGAAAAATACGTTGCCATTCCTATTTTTATTTATTGAGACAATCTGCTCCCCTGATGATGTACATTTGGAATAAGAGGACGTGTGTATTTTATTCGATTTCTGTGTAACCTCTACACTGTACAGAAGGCCAGGGCCCACCCTGGGCTGTACAGTGGTGAGCTCAGACGCACCAGCCTGGAGACAGGAAGAAGCCAAGTTACCTGCAGCTGAATTACTGAGTTTTCCTGGGGGTACCCTAGTTGATAAACGCCTGTCAGTTACAGAAGGCACGGGGTTTCCCTTGCCGACGCCTGGGTGGGGGGTGGTTCATCACAACTCTGAAGAGGAGCGGAAAGTGCAAATCAGTCTTTTCCCAAGTCGGTGCTATTCCTCGCACCTTTGTTTTGCGTAATTTGGCCGATAACGCAGAAACCGCCAATATGCGTTATCAAGCAGAACCGTGGGAGCCAAACGCTCCCTGTACGGCAAAGGAGGCCGTTTCGTGCTTGAAGCCTTTGCCAGAGAAGCTCTGGGGCTGCCGGCCCGCTGCCCTTCCCGCCTCCGCAGCCGGGGAACCCTGAGGCGACGAAGGGCGCTGGCGGGGGAGGGAAGGCCTGAGCCCGGAGCCAACACGACCCCGGCCTCGGGGCGGACTCCGCACATCGACTGCAGCTTCCCGGCTATGCAGGGTGGAGCAGGCGGCGGGCTGAGGCGACCCGGCCCTCCCGCCTCCCGCCGTCCTCTCGCGAGGTTGCTAAGGGCCCTGCGAGACTCGTCAGCGGGCGCCGCCGGTTGCTAAGGGCCGCCGCCCCGGGAGACGCGCGGCCGTCGGGACGGGGAGGGCAGCCGCCGCCTCAAGGTGATTCCCGCCGGCCCGGGGGGCTGAGAGACGGGTTGGGGCAGAGAGTCGGCGAGGGCCGCCTATGACGATGCTCCTCTCCGCAATCCGCGGGGCCTAGCGGGGCCCAGCCGGGATCACGGAGCCTGGGACTGATCGAAACTGGGAGTGCGTGGTCCCAGGGTCGGGCAGGGGGGGAACTGCCTCGGGAGACTTTCTTGGGGGGAGACCGGGGCGGGGCGGCTGCGGCAGCCGCGGCGCTGAGCCGGTACCTGGGTGAGGGCGTCCGAAATACCGTGGCAAAACCCCTCCGTGCTGTTAGTAATAGCGTAAGAGAAGGACCTGGTCAGGTTTAGCTTCTCCTGGCGCTGTTAAAAAGACAAGCTGCCTTCGTACATGAGTTGCAATTAATCATCAGGTTACTGCCAAAAACTGCTACGCAGTTGAACGGCTGACAATAAAAATCGAGAGGGTGTAGTTCTCACACTACTCGTACTTCTGTTAACTGCCGTCGTCGGTTTGTTGCTAAAATTAATCGCTTTTTTGTTTGTTTGTTTGTTTATTTGTGGTGGGGTTTTTTTGGTTTTTTGTTTTTTTTTTTTTTGTTGTCGTTTCGATTGCATAAGTCAAGTAAGACTTTTTGAAGCTATCTGAAGGTGAAACTGCAATATTCTCATGATTTATCTTTATGAATAATTTGAGTGGGACTTTGTACTGATTGCCAGCCAGTATCCAGATACTTACACTTTTTAAAATGCTTAGTTATACCAAAATAGTAAGTGAAAGGTTTTTTTTAGGGGATATGGATATTATCCAATGTTAAGGTCTAAATGGATGACTTATGTGAGTGGTTTCTATAGACCTTAAAATGCACTGATTTTGATTAAATATCTTTAGACGAACTTATAAGAAAGAGGATGGCAAATCGGGGAGTTAGGATTATTACAAGGGATTTGTGTTTTGGTTTGGGTTTTTTTGTTTGGTTGGTTTGGGTTTTTTTGTTGTTTTGCTTTTAATTATTATTTTACTGCTATTTCTGGTAAGATGATTTGAGTTCATATTGAATTATGTTTGATACAAGTAAAATGTTCAGCAACTGTGCTGCTCAACCAGAGAACTGCAGCTCAAGGAACCCATTACCTTTCATAAAAGAGTAACTTCTCCAGCTGGTGCTGTATGGCTTTGATTTTTGTTTAAATCTGAAGAAGTGATTTATTATATTGTCTTTTCCACATGCACATACTGTTTATTCACAGGTGCATAGAGAGTATTTGATTGACTTTTTTTAATTAAAAAAAAAAATGGCCAAAGGTCTCTAAATCATTCTCTCTCATGTAGACTGGAAATATATGTTAGAACTGCCATTGGGGATTGGAAGTATTCCTTGGCTTATAAAGAAGTTTAAGCCATGAATTTAGGTTAATTAATCAAGATAGAAATGGAGCTCCCCCCCCCAACCCTTGAAAATTAAAATGGTAAGATCCTGTTGTCTGGCCTTGACAGATGTTTCCAGTTTCTCACTGCTGCTGGTCCTCCCAGTTTTTCCCAGTAGTTGTAGGGTTAAATTGACAGGACTCTGTCAAGTAACTGCAGCTGATTACCGCAGGGAAATTAACCAGTTCTGATAATTCCACCTGGCCCTTACCAAAGCTGCCAGTACCATCTATCATGGGCATGGCAAGGGCTCTGAGCAGAGAGATCAACAATCAGAACTGAATAGTAAAAGCACATGAGAAGCAGCTAAGAGACTTGCAGAAATTTCTCATCAAGACACAGTCATTACATCTGTCAAGCCCCTTTTTTTTTAAATTACTGTGTAGTCTTGTGCCTATTTGATGGGCAAATCCTCAAACAACTAGAGACAGGAATATTCAGACTTTTCTTAATGCAATATCTTGTTTAGGAATATTATACTAAGATTACAGAAGGTTTATTAAAACTGATTTGATTATTTTGTTTCCAGTTTGTCTGACGATAAGCTCTATCAAATATTTCCTGTCTGTGATCCTGTCTTTTGATATAAAAATCTCATGTTGTTAATAACAGAAAAAAAGATGGCAATTTAAGGGATTTCTGCTTTTCCTAGCATCTTCAGGGGAGGGAAAACCCCAGAACTCTGAAAGCTTGTTATTCTTATATTTGCTTTGTACAGATGTCTCACTTTACAAGTGAAGATGAAGCTCTGTTACAGTCTATGCTTAGACAGTTGCTGCAGAGTGTGAAGGAAAAAATCACTGGAGCCCCGTCAGCAGAATGTGCGGAAGAGATTCTTTTGCATTTGGAGGAAACAGATGAGAATTTTCACAAGTAAAAATAATTTTCCTATTTTTAATATTTTGAAGGAGGGGAAATATTTTGAACTGTATTATTCCTGAGAAATGTTTGCAATTTATATTGATCAGTGAATGTGTGTGTATTTATATATACAGATATTTCAGTCACTGCTGAACTGTCAAAAGGTGTTAACTTAGAGAATAAAATTAATTTTGCCATTTTTCAGATTTTTTTCTTTGTTATTTTTCATTCTTGATAATATATTTTTACTGCATTAATAATTGATGAGCTATTTGTGAGAGATGAACTTCGAAAACTACCTAACTTAGCCAACTTTGATGCATGTGTACTAGATGCATAGGTATGCAGAAGCTAGTAGAAATCCTCACTGAAGTCTGTCCCAAAGTAATTTTGACACCTGCTAGACAACATAATTTTGTTTTTCAAAAGAAGGTAAATTTACAGAAGGCTGCTTGGCTTCTATATTTGATTTTTCTGTCTGGATCACATTACTGAACCCTTGTATATCTTATCAGGTTGTTCTTTATGTTTGAAATAAGACAGAAATGTATCCCCCATCACACTTCTGTTAAATCAGACTTGACAGTGTGACCTCAGTTGCATGCAATCTAGATTTCTGGAGTCCACACTCCTTTTTGTTTTCAATGGTATTCTAACTTGTTTAAAAAAAATGTGAGATTCTAGTATGCATGTAGGGCAAGTCAAGATAATATCAAGTTGAAGTGACCTTGAAGACATTTTAATAAGAACCAGAGTTCTGTGACCTGGCTTCTAAGAAAGCTGGTTCCCTGCCAATTTTATTTCAGAAGTGGTACTATCTACATTCTCTTAAATTCGTTTAGCTGTTAGCATTGCTTTGTCAGTGGTAGAAGTTAGGTAAAAGTAAACAAGAGAAATAGAACTAGGATTTATCTAAAATATCACTTAAATTTTATAACTTTTATGCTTTTATATCTTCTGAAGATGCTAAATGCTTTAAAATGTGTTTTAGCTCTATTTTAATTTGTATTATACATTGTATCAGATAACACATTTGTTGGAAGTCTTGCGAATTTTGAGCACCAGGTTACTGAGTGACAAGCATGAGAGTAAAGAGGAATTGGTTATAAACCTTACAAAGATGAAAATTACTTGTAATTTTGAAAGAAACACATTTTTATTTAAAGATATATACAGTAAAAAACCCAAACAACCAAAAACCTGTGAAATTACTTCTGTCAATACTTCTTCTGTGGAATTACTAGAATACCCAGGATGTGGGAGTAAAATCTACAAGTGGTGGAAACAATGCAGGCACAGCTTTCCCCTTTAGAACAGTGAAGCCATGGCATCCATTACTCTTTTTGGTATGTTATAAAAATGGTGATTCTAAAGATACATTCTTTTAATGAGAAAAAGTTTTAACTTAAATTTAATGGAAAATCAAACAATGCTTTACATGCAGAATGCAAACATTACTCTCTGGTGCTGGAATATTTCTGGGGGTATTCTGACCTTGTTCATGACCCATGGCAGTATAGGTTGGTTTTCCTGGATGGTCAGAGAGATCATATGGTGATTTATTAGTGAGACTGTTAAGAAGCTTTCTCCTTGATCCTTACTTCATCTCTCCAGACTGCAAGCTCCTTTATCGGTAACATGCACTTTTAGGCTGTACAGTGTGCTAGTTCAGTTCAGCATTTTGATCAGTACTGCTTCTGCCTCATGGTTATTTTGCCTCAGTAATTTCAATAGATTTTGTGGCCTTGCTTTATCCTTTGTTCTCACTTTGAAGTAGACAAGACTGAAACACGGGATGATCAGAAAGCTAATAAAAAGAAAAATTGAATCAAGTTCAAAATTGACGTGTAGTAATAGAAATCAGGAGTTTTAACTATATGAGAAGCATGTTTTTGGTTCTGTTTTCCTTAAAGTCAAGTCCTAAAGTTTTTTTTAACACTTTTTTTTTTCCCCCTTTTCTTTTCCTGATTCTTGCTTTGTAAGCCTAACCAGATAAGTTTGACTTGATTTTGCATGTGAAGAAAAAAATCTTAAGGTGGAAGAATGATGCAGAAGATTAAGGCTAGGACATCAAGCAGTCATGAACTTAGTGGCATAAAAAAATTATGTGATTGCCGTGCTTTTCAGAGTGAAGCAGTCACTGCAAAAATGCATACCCTGGAAATGTTGCTGTCGTAGAACAAATGGGAGGAAATTTTATGGAAGCTTTCCTTCAGTGGAGAGGCGTGTACAGTTTCATTATTGCAGAAGTAAAAAGCCAACCTTGAAGACAAATGAAATTGCAAATAAACATGTTTGCATCTTTCTTAAGATGCATTTCTGTTACTTCCATTGAGTACAAAAGTGATGTAGGAATGGCAATAAGTGATAGAAGAAAAAAAACAAAAAAGACTGTTAAGAGTTAAGACTTTCATACCTTATGGAACTTGAGGTAGGCAATCCAGTGAGGTAGTATGTACCATGATACAAGACACAATTTTCTGTGCTTGGGTTTTTGGTTTGTTTTTGGTATCTTAAATGTAGTCAGATTTTTTTTTTTAATTTTTTTATTTTTTAAATAGCCAAGGAAGGCAAAAGGTGCTGTCTGTTGCAACAGTTGTTTTTATCTGCATTTGCATTTTATGGCTTTGGACTCTGTACCTACATGGTTAACTGACTTTTTATGTGTTTTTTTCTCTGTATTTATCCAAATTAACACAAAGTAGTTGCACATCTGCTTTTGATATAATGAAAATATAATGATGCATGTACTTTTTATGTATAATTACCTTTTGTGTGTTTCTGTTCACCTTGTCCTTTATACAAATCAGAAGACTAATAACTAATGCTGAGACCAAAAAAAATGTTTATATATTCTGCGCACTACTTCGTAGCAATTTCTATAGCTAATACAGAGTCTGAGGAACTAGTGAAAGTCTTTCGTTTGAAATCTCCTAAGATAATTATTTTGTTTAAACAAGTTTTGGTGAATATCTAATAATAAGAGCACAAACTGCCAATTTCCTTGTGTTTAACATGTACATGTAATCAGACAGCTAGTTTGTCAGTTTGAGTGAGATCTGCATGTTGTCATGACACACAGACTTTCTTAAGCCTTAGACATGCTCATATGGTAGAATAAAATAAATATAAATTGTGTTTTCTGTATTTCTTCTCATTTTGTATACATACTGCATAAATAATAATACTGTGTCACAGTTAGATAGTGCAGTTAATTAGAAGAAGTGAGTTGAAAAGTAAAATCACTGAACAGAATTAGTTCTGTTCTCACTCAAACCAGGGCATACTGGATGGATATACCAGTGCTACGTTCAGGATGGATATACCAGTGCTACGTTCAGGATGCTCCACATAATGTTTCCTTCAGAATTTTAAATTTGGGGTTTCTTGATAATTAAAAATTCCTTGATATTGTTTCTTCCTGGAATATGCTGAAAATGACCATATCAAAGAAAATCAAACTTGATTGTGTTCTTTTACACTGTTGGCATTTATTTCTCCTCAAGTCATAAATCCCTACCTTAATGTAAAATGTCTGCTGGAAGAGAAGATAGCAAATGTTAATATAATGTTGAAAATGTTTGATGGTGAGCTCAAGGAAATCTGTTACATTTTAATTTTACGTATTTGTTGCAGCTATGAGTTTGTGAAATACCTTCGACAATATATAAATAGTACAGTGGGATCTGTGATTGAAGAAGAAACAGAAAAATGTACTTCTGCTCAAAATCAGGGTGAAGTATCTGGCTATGACACGCTTGTCCAACACGTTACTAAGAAGACCCGTGAATCAAAAGAGTGGGTATATACATGTAATACACATTTTTGTTTCTTTTTGTTCTTTGACTTTCTTTCTTCTTGCCAGAACTTGTTTTCAAAAAGTAAATTCTGAACCAGTGGGTAACAAAAGTGATTCTTTGCTTTCACAAATAAGTGCTAGGCAAATCAGAAATTCTTACTCTATATTGTAATTTGTCATGCTTTGTCTCACTCCAGAATTAAGGTTATGAACTACTGCATTTGTAGCAAATCTGTGAAGTTTTTGAGGTATGTAGGACTGGATTTGGGCAGGGGTAAGGTTTTAGAAGAATCACCACTTCATACTATCTCACTACTTGCAAATTAAATTAAGTTGTGATACTGAAGTTGGCCAAAACAAAAGATGGGGTTTATCCAGTCTTAAAGTTTATAATTTCTTTACATATAAGTGGAGAGTTAAGCAAGTATTGTTTCTTTAATTAAAATAGATAGTATACTTTTGTTATCATAGTGAATCAGGTCCTTGCCTCTCTATTTTTAATTGTCATAGAGAGCCATGATTAGGGCTTTACAGAGATTCAACCATTACAATGTGAGAATAATGCAATTAAAGTGAGCACCTGAAATGGTGAGTGTTGAAAAATGAGTAACAACCAACCAGTCTCCATGCTGTTTTAGTATCGGTGGTTAATTTTTGTGTTACAGAGGAAGAAAACAAAAATGTCAATTTTGTCTCATGTATTTTAGCCCCTAAAATGATTTTATATACTACTTCAGCTGAACAGTTGTTTTCCCTAATATTTATTGCATAATCTGAATTTATCTCCATCTCTCTTTCTAGCGGAACTAGGATTTTGCTGTGATATCTGTTGTTTGTGTCCTCAGTAAGAAAGGAATTCAAAGATAATGTATGTTTCTGTTCTAGGTTTTATTTTGTTTGTTTTCAGAAGGTTTCTTACCTAGAAGTACATAGAAATATGTTTTATGAACCATGTTTTTATAAAAGGATCCTTTTCTTGTCACATGTCTGCAAGCATTCAGAACTCTGAACATTATTTGGTCTCTCCATGATGGTCTTGATATCATTTCAGGATCATTCAAGGTTCCGGTTTTGTTCATTGCAATTACTTATTTTTGGTGATAGGTAGTACGCTTAAAGGTATTCATAGAGAAAAATGTATTAAGGAATTTAACTCCTGAGTGATATATTCCATATTTTATAGTACAGTCATTTATGTTAGAAAGCAGTTATTAATAAACTACACTTGTCTTTTATTTTCACTTAGAAAATAGATGTTAGGATGACTGTTTTTCAGATTATGCAGTTTGTGTCTTTTTGTTTCGAGGATCAGGACCTTGGGCTTCTTGTGCTCATTAAAGTTGGTAGAAGAAGCTCTAATGAGCTAAATGTGTCTATCTTACATTTTTAATTTCAGAGGTAGGAGGTTATGAAAGCAGAATATGGTAATTAATATCTTTGTTGACTGTAAAATAAGTAATAGTAGTCTGAAAGTATAAAATAATTTGAAATAAAATATTAATATTTTACAATAGGATGTTTTTCTGAAGCAGTTCTTATTTAGAACTGCTTGCTGGTGGATATTATTATTCAATTTATGTAACTTAGAAAAAACCTTGGTTTTGTTGAAAGAAAATTGTTTTGTGTGCATGACTGGTACTCATGATCTTGAACTGGGATGATTGTGTTCTCTTCTGTTGGTTCTGCTCAAGGCCTAATGCTGAAAGAAAATCAGATGTTGGACTTGAAGAACCCAACAGTAACAAGGATGAGAACTGGCCTGTTTTTTCAGGGACAGATTCTCCCTTTTGGTGGATTCACATTGTTCTTTCTTAAGAACCTCTCAGAACAGGATTATGTTAGTGGTATTTCACTGAATGGTTTCAGAAGGGAAAAAAGGAATTTTATTACATTTTGGAAGATAGCTATCTGAAACATTTATGGTACATACATGTTTTGCTCCTTTGGCTTTGCATTTGTTTTTCATCCATTTCTGCAAATTTGATGAGTTCAGGCCTAAGTAGCATTATGCCATATTCAGTTATTCACAATTTAGTGTTTGTTGTTTGCTTCTTTTTTTTTTTTTTTTTTTTTTTAAATTAGTGTGTTTTATGCTCTATAATATTAAAGTCATCTTTACTTTGAAGATACAGAGACATGATGCATGCCTTGAAGAATGTCATGATGGTTGTGGTAGAATCTTTGATTAACAAGTTTGAAGAAGATCGGATGCATAATAAGGACCTGGATAGTAAAACAAAGAAAGAAGATCAGAGTGGCTCTTACACAGACAACTGTTCTGACAGTGACTCCTCATTCAACCAAGTACAATGTCTTTTTCTTTCTCATGAAATAAGCATGGTACTGCGAAATTGTTAAGCTTCTGTCAGCAGAGATTGAGAACAGCCCTAGAAAAAGATTCATCCTTCCTATCTTTGATATATCCTAAAATGAATTACTTACCTTTCTTTGACTTTGAAGTACTAAGCTTATACTAGCTATCTAACCTTTAGACAGCGTACGTTAGATGAGATTAAAATGATGCCCATGTGGTCTAAAGTACCTACACAAGTACTGAGCAGAAAAAGAAAGTAATGGTAAAAGCAATACATCATCTAACCTTTTGTGATTTTACTTTAGGAGTCAAATAATATGAATTTCATTTCCAGACTACTGCCCTGTGATATATTACTGAATGAATGAGTTGTTATAAGGGATTTTATGAAGATACAGGAAACTTTTAAGTAAAGCAAAGCAAAATATGTAATAGTAATTTTGTTGCTGTAAATTTAACTTTGGGCAAATGGTAGAAAACATTTAGAATGTTGACATTAGTGTTAAAGTAGTATAAATGTTAAAGTCCTAATTATTAAAAGTAAATTAGATATCGGAAAGACTGATAATTTTAATCTGCTCTTCAGCTTAATAAAATATACTAATTATAATTTTACGATGTGTATTACAGAGTTATATGTTTATGAGTCAAGAGCAATTGCAGCTGCTTGTAAAAAGGCTTGACCCTGTTCAGCCTAAGGAAGTAAGTCGAAATGAAGAAATAAAATGTTAATACAAATGAGTGTTTGTGGCATATTGGAAAACAGTCTATATGTGCATAAGAGTTCATATATACCTAAGTGGAATGTTGTCTTTGTTGGTTCATGTATCTTGATTTCAGTGCAGCAACTCCTCTGTAGTGCAGTGTTTCATTGTTCATAACCATCTAATTCAATAGCTAGTGTTGCAACAAAAATGTGTTTTTACTTTTTTTTAGGAATTTATGTGCTATTGGTGTGCATTTTTAGGTTCTTGTCATAGAACAACCTTTTCCGAAGTTACTGAAACTTATTTTCCTGTATACATGCCCATTACCTTCCTTGGTAACTTGGCTGTTGTGTTAGCACTATCAGAAAAGAGACATGCCTGCTGATTTACCAACAACCTGCTGCCAGATGGAATATACACAATCCAAGTTAGGTTTGCTATCTGTCAGTGGCAATACTAATTTGGGTCTCTAACCACCAATCAGCATCAAATGCTGATATTTTTGAAGCTTAGAAAAACATCATTTTGAGAGAGTGCTGTTCTAGTAAAATTTGTTTGGGATTGTCTGGTAGTTGAAAAAGGCACAGTAGGTGGGAAGTGGTATAACCATTGTGATCGAGTTTTATTAGAAAAACAAGTAAAAGTCTGATGCAATTAAATATTGTTAAAATTTCCTACAGTTTGTTTCACTAATATGAAATAAATTACTAGAGATTCCAGTTGTGTATGAATAGAACAACAACAAAAATTTACTCTAAATTATTTATATTATTATAATGCTGATGAAAATTCAGCAGTAAAACATGGTGTCTAATAACTCTGTTTCCACTTTCCTTCACTGACATTTTAGAACGCTGCTAGGCGCATTTGTGTTATTTGGTGATTATTTCCTATATTCCCTCATAACAAAACACTTAATTAGAAGCAGGAAGAAAAACACAGTCCTTGAATCCAGTATTGAAAACCTGCATAAAGTGGTTTTGTTGGTTCTTCAAATATATGCTCTTTTTTTTGTTTTGGTTTGGTTTTTTTTTGTTTTTTGTTTTTTGTTTTTTCCTCAGTGATATAGTGTTTTGTCTAGATTATCATAAAAAATATAGCAGAAGGATAAGTATTCTGGAATTCCTTATTTGTTCTTCAGCCAGGTCCTGTTACTTCCTTCCTGCAAATTATATTGTAAATTACATATTTGAGAGGTTGCTGTGAATGGATTTGCAGTGTTTATCTTTTTGACTCCTTCAGGTTCGCCAAGAAGCATTGCAGACGCTATGCTTTGCCCCTCCCTCTGATATACTGAACTCTGAGAGTTGGCCAAATCTGCGTAAGCTTTTAACAGTGTCTCTGTCAGATCCTGATGCAACATTCAGTGTAAGCTCATGTTCTGTATCTAGTTACCAGATGTGTAGCCATATTAGAGTACCAAAGAGGAATAAGATGTTAAATATGTATTACGAGTAGTCTGGCAGGGTCCCAAGACATTTCAGTGTTTGTTGGTCAATTACTTTAGAAGAACTATATGACTCTAGTAGGTCTTGATTTAAAGGTTGGCAACAGGTTTTCAACAGGATTTTTAGAGGCTGGAGTACTCATTTGCATAACTTCTAATGGGAATGAAGAGGTTTGAATGTCCTTTATCGAACAGACATGTAAAAAACCAGAAAAAGATTAAATTATTCTGTAAAACATGTCATGTCAATATTTCCTATTTGAGTAAGGTATATACTCCATGATGATGAGAAAATGATGCATAATAATATTACACAGGCACTGCTGAGGAAAAACATTGCATCTGCTTAAACTGCTTTTAGATTATTTATTATGCCAATTAGGCCTTTTTTTTTCCTTTTTCTTTGAATTTTGAAGTGATTACCAAATAAATAGGAAAGTTGCCCTAGCTGCTCTTATGTATTTCTGTTTTAGCTTAGAAAGTCTAGTTTTTTTTAAAACAGTGCTAGTTGGAAGTCACTGGTGTGTTTAATAATGTAAAAACATTAATGATAATATAAAAGTACAGTAATATTTCCTGATCTTCTTCTTTGTATCTCAGTGAAGCTTTGCATTGGTACTGCCAGTTAAAATATTTGAGTAAAATTTCCTTTGGACTGAAGATTTCAATGGTCCCAAACTGTATGTTTTTATAAAGTATGCTTAACATCTGTAGGTATATCTCAGCAATATATTAAGAATAATGCCACTGCATATGGATTATTGTGCAATAATAATACACAGTTACATGACTGTTTAATACATTACTTACTTTTTCTCTCTTAGGAGAAAATTCTTAGGTTCTATGCAAAAACCTTTTCTTCTTCTCCGTTTAATATGACAAGAGAAGTCTATACAAGTTTAGGTATGTGAAATCAATTACATTTAAGACTTCATAAATTGTACACTTCCTGAAAATAATTAACTTTTGTAATGAAGCTGTAGAATACAGTGTATTTTGTCACTATTGTCATGGAGCTGAGTTGTTTTTTTGTTTCTTCTTTTTTAGCAAGACACCTGGAGTTGTACTTTCTTTCTGGAGAATACTCTCTCTGTATTTCCGCTGGTCTGGATGTATCAAACACAGATATAAATCGTTTACTTAAAAAGGTATAATTTAACTAGCCATGCCTTTTTTTGTCATTACTGAAACATCATGTTTTGTTGTGTTGGGTTTGGTTTGGTATTTTAATTTTACTAATTATGTTTTCAGGTCCGCCTTTTAAATGAGTACCAAAAGGAAGCTCCATCTTCCTGGATTCGTCATCCGGAAAAGTATGTCACCATCAAAAGCCTGACACTGTTTCTTAATTTAATGATTTTCTACACAGAATTAGATGCATTTAATTTTATCAAAGTGTTTCTTATAGGATGCACAGATGACTGGTTAGTGATAAGGGGGGAAATAAAAATAGAAGGTGGGAGGTATGGAATAGTGAAGTTGCTTAACAGTCATCATGGGTCTTATTAAGCTGCTTACTTAGCTTTTGAAGTGTTCTAAGTGATTTGTAACAAAAATAATTTGGGTGTTTTACAAAGTAACAGGTGTAATATTTAGCACTCAGAAAACATAATAATTTAGGAGAATACATATGTATGTTATTATTAGTTTTAGTCATGATAATACAAGGAATTAATACCCTTACAAGATCAAGTTCAAGGTAATGTTGTTGTTATTTATGACTTACCTGAAGAGAAAGGTTTTACAAGAAATTTGTTCCCGAATTTTACTGGTGGAAAGAGGTAAATGATTTTTTTTTTCTGTTCATTTTTTCCTATATGTGTCATAAGGTACATGGAAGAAGTAGTGGAGAGTACCTTGTCACTTTTGTCAGTAAAACACAAGCCTAATCATCCTGCCTCTTCAGATTTTCTGAGTCCGGTCTACTTCTTGGCTTTGCTAGATATCAAAGCAGTATGGTTTAAAAAGTGGACGGTAAGCAAAAAAACCCTCAACCCAACAGCCTGTAACTTTTTCATGTCTGACTGTATTTCAAAAAGTTTGACTTCTGTCTGGTTTTGCCACAGATCTATTGTGTCCTGATAAAACCCTGTAATGAGTACTGTAATTAAGGAAATCTGGGGTGTTTTTTTGCTAAACTGCGGTGAATATTAGAGCTTTTTGCAGCCTACCATGTATAAACTTAGGATTTACATGGCAATGTCAAAACACATACTTTAATACTTCGGCATAGTTACTGTTTTTCTGTTTTACTGCATGTTCTGCGGCAGATTTTCCTAATGATGTCATTTTTTTTGTCGTCTTCAATGTACTGCATGCAAAAGACTCAGCTGAGTATAATACTGGTTTGCACAATCTGGAGTTCAATACATTGAATATGTACTGTGCACAGGATCCCTAATAAACAGGATCAGAGATAATTTATACATTTTAATTAAAAAATAAAACATATGTTTGATGTTGACATTAAGTCTTCTGTGTCATTTTAGCATGCGTATTACAGCAGAACAGTGGTATTTAGGCTTTTGGAAAAGAAATATAAATCTTTGGTAAGTATTTCCCAAGGCATATTTACTTGGAACTTGTTCTTGCTTTGCACATTGTGATATAAATGGTTTTTTCCCTTTTTTCAGAGTTGTTCCATGTTGTTCAGCTAGATGAGCCTTTTGGATTCTATTTTCATAAAAAGAAATTCTCTCTGCTTAAATGAATCATCACTAAATGCAAAGAAGGGTGTGTGACCAGCTCTGAGTTAAGGGAAATGTGGATGTTTTATGGCAGATGTTTAATTAGGATTATTATTTATTAATTCCTTATGTTGCATTTATGTTTAGAATTATTCCTAATAAATATAAAAATAGCAAATGGCACATGAAAAAAAAGTCATAAAAACTATGCCAATTTGGATTTTTGATAGGAGACTAAAAAAACCCATTGTGTTCTTTAAGTTGTGACATGAAGCATTAAGGATTCAAAATGTCAGGAAGATAAATCAAACTGGGAGATATATGTGTTAAACCTAGTACATATTCTATATGGGCAGATCTCTTCACTGGGATGGAAGTTCCATTGTTTTCAGTAAGACCAATATAGATATGACAACCATTCATGCAGACAGGACTTGGGCTATGTTTTGTAAAATTTTGTGATACAAATGAAATATGGTGTAAAATATATATAACTGATAAAACCTTATGATAGGAAACAAATATACAGACAACTGTAAAAGGTGTTTGCCTTGTTTATCTGTATGCACAGAATAAAGCATGTTCCATGCAACAATGAGTTTTTAATAGGAAGTCCTTGAGCAGGGTAGTTGCATCTGATTTATAAGCATAGATTAAGCATCTGATTAAATATTTCCTTTTATTGTGTACGTCTGTATATTTTACTTAAACGTGTAAACAAACCTTAGCAGCTCCGAACTGTAATGTACTTCTTTGTTCATATGCTGTATTTGTGATTCCTTTCTAAATCCATACTGATAACTTTAAAACTTTATATACTCATTGATTGGGTGGCAATACTGTGATAATGATACACTTCTGCAAAGAACAGTGATAGCACTGACAGTGCCCAACAACCAAACTGACTGTTTAGTAAGTGTATTCAAGACTTAAGTTTTTCAGATGTGGAAAATGGAAAACTTCCATACTAATGGCAATATGGCAATCATAGGTTGCCATGAAGTTGTCAACATACTTGCATGTTCTTTGTACTCATTTTCAAAGATTGTCTTAATGCTTATAGAGCTGGTAGTGTGATAATGTAGTAATAATGGTAATGTATTTTAATAACCTTGTATAATTTTGCCTCGTGTTGAGTAACCCATCTAAAGCACTGAAGCATGAGGTAATTGCAGGTTTAGGTTGTTGTGTTAAAGGACAGTAATTGGCTACAAGAGAGGATTAATTTATTGTTGTATACTATTTATTTTATTATTTTGTGCTTTTTTCCACAGATTAATGCAGCTGTCCAGCAATGTCTTGATTATTTTGAATTTTGCAAGGCAGCAGTTAATAAAAATTCCAGAATCAATGACTTCTCTCGGCAGCATTGTAGTGAGTATTTTGTATGTCTTGCATTATATGTGCATGTGTCCACATTCTCTAGGTCTCTATCTGTTCTTCCTAAAATGTATTATGTCTGTCTTTTGAGAGAACACTCACAGCAGTGGTTATTTACTTAAGCTGTCTGTCTGTATATACAAACTGATCCATGTATGTTGTAGGTAGTAGCTAGGTACTGTAAAGTAAACTGAGTCAAGTTCTAACTTTTCAATTTTATTATTACAGGTGATAAGCAGAACTTTTCTTACACTGGACCAGAATTGCAGTACGCCTATTTTGTTCATTCACTGTGCCTTTTAGGAAGGTTGTTGATATATAAGCAAGGCCAAAATCTCTTTCCAGTACATCTGAAAAATAAAAAAGGTAAGATGGTGGCTCAGAAAAATGGAACCTGTTGAGTAACATTTAATCCATACTTGATACATGTTTCCACTGCAATAATGTGGACATTATAGGACAGTACTGCATTTGGCAATTCTGTGCCTGGAAACTTTTCTTAACGGGTGGTGTAGGTAATTCTGAGCATCAACACAAATTTTAAATCTTTGATGGATGTGGTTGAATAGATTGCTTTTGTCCTTAGTTTAATATATTAATTTCACATTGAAGGAGAGTTGTATCATTGTGTGTCATTCATCACTTCTAGGTATGAGTAATATCTTTTGTCGGATCAATTGATATAATTGGTTGGAAAAGAGACATGTCCAGGGACCAAAACTGTTTTTCAGGTGTGAAACAAGATCAGTATTTCAAGCTAATTGCAAATTGAAAACAATTTCTCTGATCTTAACCTATTAATATAATTAAAGTAAAACAATGGTAGAGGAAAAGGTCAGTACCCGTGGAACAGAGGTGTTAATGAGGACAGAAAATACGAGATGGAAAAGCCCTTGGATATCCAGAGAAATCTGCATGTAGTGTTACATTGTGCAGGGTTGGAAATGCAAGTGTGTGAGAAGAACTCTAGTGTTCCATTATATTAATATCTCTATAATCCCTAATAATAATGGAATACTATCTATTAATTTGAGAATTCAAAACATTGCTGGATACTGATTCTGAGACTTGTGTTTTGAAGGTATTTTGTTCCTCTGCTTTGACGATCAGGACTTAATAGATCTGATGTAGAGCAGCTGTGAGAAAGAAATATCTACTAATAGAGTGTGTTTGTCACTTATGGATTATCTGCGTAACACTGTTCAAGCAGTGATCCATTAGTGATAGTTGCTTTTTGTCTCCACTACAAAAGTGACAACCTCACCATCTGTCTCTGTAGTGTCCTTCTCAGCTTTATAGATAGCAACTCTTTCCTTACAAATTTTCTGATCTGTTACCATGATTACATTAAACTTGGAGCAATAGTTCCCAACCTTGTTTTTGTTTCAGACCCAAGGAAAAGTTGTCTAACAGTTTATCTCTTTTCCAGTTGTTTCACTTAATCTAATAGCAAGGTAATGCTTTTTCCTACAGCAGTTTATATTCAGCATTCTCAAAGTTTGGCTGCCATTTGTTTCAATAGAAGATAGGGTAAAATTTGCAATTGGCTAAATTGGAAGCAGGATCAAGCCTTATAAGTTCATGATTAAGTATCTTGGTAGAGTCCCAGGGACATGTGTGTCTTTTGCTTTATCAGTTGTGCATATGTTGATTTCCTCAATAAAGCAAAGCATTGTTTATGTATATTTACAAAATCCATTTTATTTGTAAAATTAAAGTTGCACTTTTTTTTTAGAATACTTTCCTCTTTTTTTTTAATTTTAATAGATAGCGTATCCATAACGGATCTGATGGTATTATTTACTCAACTTATTTATTACTCTCCAAGTTACCCAAAGACAGCTTTGACAGCACATACAGGTAAATGATTGTTTTGAATACAGGCTACTACATAAAATTTTAATGAGGCACGTGGTAACTTTTGCAATTTTTAATTTGGGTCTGTTATTTGTGCAGATTTTTCTCCTCCCTCCCTTCCTCCCTTACTTTTTCTTCTTCCCTCTAACTGTGTTAATTCAGTGCTCAACAAAATTGTAATTCAGAAGCATGTATGTATGTTTGTGTAAGTTAAAATACAATAAATAAATAAACACTTCTTGTGTTCACCAGACAACTATTCTCCAGCAAGTCTTGTTATGGAGATTCTGCAAGTTTTTTGTGATCAAACAGGATGTGCTGCTGAATGTTTATATACGGATGCAGTAATAGATGCCCTTCTTCACCCTGTTCAAAGTTTACTAAGCGGCACAGAGGTTTGTAGTAATCTTCCAAATAATTTTAAAATCTATTTCATATTATGTTTTTTTCTGCATTTTCTATGTAGAAGATTTATTTAGTCGCATGTTAACTTCTGTAGTGTTTCCTACATTAGCTGTTACAGTATGCCTTAAATAGCCTCGGCTGTCATTATGACTAGGCTGACAAACTTGATTTTCTTGAAATTCTGTGAATAGTAACAAAGATTGTGCTGTAGTGAGACTTTTCCCTTGGGAAAATCACATCACTTATTTGTTTTTAGGTTTTTGTAATCTGATGATTTTGTGTGTCTTTTGGATATTCCTTGGATATTTAAAAGACAACCTACCTTTATTCCTTTTTAAATTCAGCTGGCACTTGAAGTCAAGTGTTCTCAATAATTAAGTATAGGTAAAATATGTAGTTCTTCATGATAAGTTATTGTTTTCTGAATTAATAAAAGGAAGAGTGGTTTTGGTTGGTTTGGGTTTTTTTTGGTTTTTTTAATCATTTCTGTAAGAATTGTAAAAACCTTGGTAAACATTATCTAGCTCTAGGAACTTAAATGTCTAGTTACAGTTTCAGCCTATCCTATTGTTTCTGTTTTGACTGAAATAATCCAAGTAAGTCTCAGGAGAAGAGAGGCTGTGGGTGTGAAATGCTAGTGGAGGGGCCTGAGCTGTCTTACATCGAGAGACTTTGAGAGAAATTAATGTCTGAAAAGTTTTGAATTTACTTCCAAAGACTCATGCTTGCAAAGACAATCTGGTTTCCTAACTTAAATAACTCATTTAGCTTCTTAAAGTGGAATTTTGTCAGTATCCTTTTGGTTATTTTTTTGGTACAGTTTGTTTATTTTTCAGAAAAGACTCTTCATATTAATTCCTGAAAATATTTTTACCTATACAAAAATATTCCAATACTATTTCGAAAGTGTAAACTATCAGTTTCCAAGTAAATATTTTGAAGTATGTGTTTCTGGAAAGCTTAAAATCATAGTCCTGCAAAAACTTGATCATGCCAACAGTTTAGCTCCTCTGTGGATATCTCTGAGTACATACAGAAGCATTAATTATAACAACTTTAGGTTGTCTTGTTTTCACAGTACATTACAAAAGTTTAGTGCACATTTTTTCAAGTACAAAAAATGATTCAGCCTGCATATGCTTTGAACACTGATTGTAAACTTTAAAAACAGCACTTAGGCAACAATTCATTGATTTGCTGTGATGGAGGCCTCTATAATTTCCCAGGGTATCTGTGGTCATGTGGTATTCTAAAGCCTATACAACTGACTCTCTTTATTAAACTTTAGTAGTTACAAAAGGCATTATCTCAGCATTTAACAATTCTTCCTTCCTTTTTTTTTTTTTTTTTTATTTTTTTTTT
>WUAM01000038.1:3400670-3457841 GCA_024336885.1 Actenoides hombroni
TGCATCATTATAGAAAGAGATTTAAGCACTTGAAGGTTCTCTTAAGCTAATTAAAAAAGGAAAAAAGATAGTATTATTAATAATTATTAAATAGAAACTTCAGGAAAGAAGTTGGAGATAAGAATATATAAGTGAAAGTATATAGACAGTTCATAATTTGTATTCATAATTTTCAACGTGTCATTTAAACTTTCAACTTCAGAGCAGATTTGTATTTATCTAGAATCAGGAACTCTCTCAATCAGCCAATATTGGTTGATAAAAGAACATTGAAGGCTGTCTCAGCCGATCCTTTATACAGGCTGAAAATCTGGATGCACAGGAAATAATGCAAAAATTCTCAATAGTATTTCTGTTTTAGAAGATTCTGAACTTGTGCCATCAGAGCACAAATCCTAGAAAAAGGAAATTCACAGCAGTAATTAAAGTAATCCATTTTTAACATACTAAACACAAAATTTTCTCAATTTAATGATCAGCTTTATTTCTCTGATACAATTGTACCAATTGATCTTATAAGTTATTGGATGTGAGAGAGAAAATTTTCATCAAGGTGTGACACTAGAGACACCTTCCTTTGAAGGCCGAGCTCTTTGAATCTCGGTAACTTATGTTAACAAAGGAATTCAGTAAACAGTGGTAACATACTTTTTCTTTCAGACTCATGAGTTACATGGTATCGAGGCAACTTACCTAGTATTTCAGTACAGTGATACATCCATGAGTTGTGAGTTTTTGCAGGCTGCCAAGAAAGTATATGCATAATACATATTTTCAGAGCCTCTGCCTGAAGCATTATTCAGGCATTTACATATTGCTGTTCTCTCTATTCAGTAACTGAGTTTTCTGTGAATATTAGTGACACTGTGTTGTTAGCTGGATTAAAGTGTGGCAAAGTACCAAATTTTTACCTTTGATAACTAACGCCCCATCCCTAAAAAGTATCAATACTCCAAAATAAATTCAGAATGTCAGTGTTGGCTTGCATAAAAAACAGAAGGAGAAACAGCATTAATGGGAATAAGCAGAGAGTGGGCAGTCGGACAAGAGTGTCCAGTGATAGGATGAGGGGAAATGGTTTTAAACTGAGGGAAAATAGGTCTAGATTGGATCTTAGGAAAAAGTTCTTTGGGATGAAGTTGGTGAGACTGTGGAATAGATTGCCCAGAGGGGTTGTGGATGTCCCTTCCCTGGAGGTGTATCAAGGCCAGGGTGGATGAGGCCTTGAGCAACCTAGTCTAGTTGAGAGATGTCCCTGCCCATGATGGGGATGTTAGATTAGATGATCTCTAAAGTCCCTTCCAGCCTAAGCCATTCTGTGATTCTATGGTATCTGAAGATAACCTATTTTGTAGAATCGTAATTTGAACTACAATGAAAAATAGATTTATTTTAGGCCTGTGTAAGGTAAGGCTGAAAAAGTATTTATTATAGTACTGTCTGGATTTTCTAAATGCATTTATGTTTCTGTAGAATTATAGAAAGTTGTAAATACTAGTCTAAGTCACATGTTCATCAGTATCAGCCTCAGGATTGTAGAGCTACAGAAAGAAAAATAATATTGGCTTGTTATTTTCAGATTTGTATAATAAATATTTTGACATTGCTAAGTCACTTTTTTGTCATATTAAGTATCATGATGAGTGTTTTTTCTTACAATACTCTCTCTCTTGTTTGCTGGATGGGTGCAGAATATTATAAAAATGCATTTTATCTATTTCTGTTGGCTTACAAAACTAGTAAGAGAAAGGTCTAGGAAAGAAATGGCTTATATTGTATTGACATGAATCTGAAATTGATGAATCTTTTTGATAATTAATATTTGAATGAATGGCTGGTACATCGACTCTTCCAACTATTTATGAGGCTATTGTCTGGATTTACTGAAGAAATCCTTCTCATGCCACACCCTGTGGCATTAAGCATCCTTATGTCTTTGTGAAAGAAAGACGCGTTTCATAGAGTTCCTCCTCTGTAGAGGAGAGAGGAGTATGGCGAGAGAAGGGGAGGAATTTAGCCTGACAATATTTATTTCTACAAAGATACCAGATTTGAATTCTTGCGATACAAGCATGAAGGACTGTGTGGTCTGCCATTATTTTTCTACCAAACCTTTCTCAAATAAATAAGAACTGGTTGAGTTAATAACTCATTAATGACCATTTTCTATTGTGTGTTTTATGTTTAGTAAGTGATACATAGTTCTTCAGAAATAAACCTCTTCCTTCCAACTGTGTATGCTGGATGTGTGTGAGAGAAAAGACTTCTGCAGTAGTGATCAGTGCAGAGTGTATGTGTCCTGTAAATATTTGACCCCTGTTTGATTATCGAAAGTTAAAAAGGGGCAGATTCTACCTTAGTAGTGATGGGGATTTGCAACAGAATTATGTTGGCATGTTTACATGTCATGTAGTTATACAGTTAATTCAGGTTTTTTGTTAGTTTATGTGTTAATAGAAGTTTGTTAGGTTTATTAATTTAAAAGAATTTATTATTAATAGAATAGGAAGAGCAGATTCTGTGATAGGATTATGTCACTTACAAGTTGATGGGTTTTTTTCTTCCCCTCACCGAGGGAAATTAAAACACTTCACTTCCTGCAATTTAAAATACGCTTCACTTCTGAGTGCTCTAGGCTGGACAGTAATGCTCATGAAAAGCACTTTTGTTTAGCTAGGGAAACTCTTTTACCATTAGCAATCACATTAGATGTGGTTTGTAAGTACATTGGTAGCTAAAGTGCAGTAGGTGCACTTCTGAAAATCTTTTCATGCGGAAAACAGGTTAAGGAATACATCAGTCCCTGAGTTTTCTTACTGGGAGAAACATGACTTTCCTGAGGTAGAAGCTTCCAGTGCCACAGGCATCAGAGGTATAACTCAGGGTATTGATAAATACTTTATCCAGAAGATCTCATATTTTTCAAACCCACTATAAGCATTGCCTTCAGTTGGACAATTAAAAGCCTTGATTCTTTAGAAAGACCACATGCAGAGGTACATTCTCTCTGCTTATTACTATTGCCATTTGTTCAGTCTGCAAAGGCAGCGTGCGGATTTTCATGTGGCTGAAGCTTCTAAGTGCCCCTTGCATTCAAACACTGAATAGGTAGCTTTTGGCTGCTTTTTTTTTTTTTTTTTCCTTTTTTTTTTTTCTTTTCCTTCTTTCCCGCCCCCCTAGCCATTTGCCTTTGTCTACTGGTCTGGCACACTTGATAGTAATTGCCACTCGCTGTTTGGATCAGTGTTCTCATTGGAGCTCAGGCCATTACTCCAAGCATAATAAAGAATAATAATCAAATTGGTAATGTAGGCTCTCACGTTAGATGTTTTGAGGCTGTCCTTCATGATGATAACACTGGAATTACTTAATGAAAATTTTGCTTTGGGTTTCTGTGTTGGTATATACATTAATGTAGCAAGAAGGAGGTCCTGCTACCGCAAAGAGGTTCCAGTCCTCATTTTTTCCCACTTATGTTTTCAATATTGATTCCTGGGAGAAAAAGTCAGACCTTGTCCTATAGCTGAGCTCTCTGCAAATATCATGCTGTATATTTTGCACTAGCCTAAATCACCCATACCTGTAGTTATAGAAGGCAATAACTGCAAGTCAAAATAAAACCATTTATTAAAGACCAGGTTTGTCCTTCATTTTGGAGTCACATCACTGGAATACATTATAGACAGCGTAGACACAAACATTGCAGTTTTGGTTAACCTTTACACACTGCCTGAATACATATATTACTGAGATAGCAGTATAGTTTACTGTGCATGTGCTGGTTTCTTTTTTCCATATGCTGGATGCAATTCTGCTGATAGCATGAAATTTTATCTTCGTTTGCTGGAGGTATGTACAGACTGGGATGGAGTTAATTTTCTTCTTAGCAGCCCACATGGTGCTGTGTTTTTGATTTGTGACTAAAACAGTATTGAGAGCACAGCCTGTGCTTTGGCTGACACTGTGCAAGCACTGCTCAGCAACAGGGCTTTCTTTTTTTCCCCATTTAACAGCAAGTAGGCTGGGGATGTGCAAGAGGTTTGGAATGAAGGCAGCTGGGACAGCTGGCCTGAAGTGACCAGAGGGATGTTCCCGGAAGTGAGGACAGAGCATCAGATTGGCTTTGGAAGTAACATATGTTATGAAAGTAAGAAAGTCTGTGGGAGCTGTAAAAAACCTAGAGTCGGGTTTACTATAATAAAGGTGGTGTTTGAGAAAGATGAGATTTGAAGTTGAGAAAAAAAAAGACAGCTGAGGAAATGGGAGTACAGGGAATGTCATGTATTATTTTGTGTTCTTAAAAGGAACTCATAGAAAAAATATCAAGAAACATGGTAATAAGCTATCCTCATAATAGGTTTTGTTTAGGAACTGAGAAATTCATAGGTTGTTTAATTGTATTATTTTCAGGTGAAAAATATTAGAGAGGCAATATAAAAATTAAATAGCTTTTTTTTTTTTTTAGCAGCTAGAATTGTTTACTAGCTAGTTTATATCCCATGAAGGACGTTCTTTTCTACTGTAATTAAAGAAGTCATTATATTTCCTCCCACCAAAAGCAGGGAGATAAGTCAGTATACATAGGTACGTAAGTACTAGTTAGCTTGCTTTCGTTCAGAGGAAAGATTTCTGCAGTGAATTGTTAGTTGTGAAATTATAGCTGAAGGGGGAGACTCCCAGGAGGACCCTCCAAGAAAGACAGGAATCACATAGGTCTGGAAATGCAGAATTCAGAAACAAAATTCCTTATTACTACCATTACTTTTCACAACCTATGATGTATTTTGATTTTTCTGAATTTCCTTAAAATTACTGTTGTATAAAAGACTGCCTTCAGATAACCTTTTATTTTATCTGTATTGCAGTTTGTTCCTAGGAATATGGTATATCTTATTAGTAGCTTTCACAGAATTATATAATCGGGATTGAGAGTGAGACTGAAGATTGTGTAGTCCCACTTGCTCTGCTCAAAGTGGGTTCGACTGGAGAGCATCACTCAGGGTTGTGTCCAGTCTGGTTAGGAATATCTTCACAGCTGATGATGCTGCAATGTATCTGGGCAGCTTGTTGCACTGTTTCACCACAGTCGCAATATGTTAAAATGGAATTTCTTGTGTCTCAAGTCATGCCTGTTGCCTCTTGCCCTTTTCACTGGGTATCACTGAGAAGAGTCTGGCTCTCTCTTCAAACCCTCTTGTCAGCTATTCATAAGCATTGACAAGATCTCCCTTGAGCCTTCTCTTCTCCAGGCTGAGCAGTCCCAGCTCTCTCAGCCTCTTTCTCTGTGTCAAATGTCCCAAACCCTTAATCATCTTCATGGCCTTTTGCTGGACCTGCTCCATGTCATATTTCTACTGGGGAGTCCAGAAGTGGACCCATACTCCAGGTATGACCACTACTGATAGAGGAAAAGAGTCATCTCCCTTGCATGACCTTTTGGCAGCACTCTTCCTTATACAGCACAGGATTCTCTTGGCCTTCAAGAGCATGTTGCTGTCTCATGTTCAGCCTGTTGTCCACCAGAACTCCCAGGTCCTTGTCTGCAAAACTGCTTTCTACCTGGTCAGTTTCCAGGCTGTACTGTCACATGGAGTTATTCCTTCCCAGGTACAAGACCTTGTATCAAAACACGTCTTCCAATTTTCAGCAACATGTAGGTTGGGAATTCTATCTTCTGATAATAAACAAAGTTTTAAAATATATCTCAGAAAGATATGTTTTGATTTTATTGTATTGTATCTGTCAAGGATCTTGTACTTTTTCATAAGCATGCACTGATAGATAGGATATTGAGCTGGGTGGTCTGATCCAATTCTTATGTTGCAAATGCAATTAAAACCAAAAAACAACAACAAAAAAAGAAAAAGACAACCATATTCAAGCATGCTCACAAATATACACTCTTTTTAATTTCCAAACTTTAGTCTATATGTTTATGACTTTGGAAGGTAAATCGATGGAGTATTGCCTTTAACCAAATACCTGGACTTCAGTGACGGCATTTTTAAATGGATTTTTTCATGTAGATAAAAATTTCATTTGAATGCTCCAGCTGCTCACATTAGCTTGTATATCCTACCCCTGTCCCTTCTATCTAATTTTATTTGTTTATGTTTTGTTTTATTTTTTGCTCTAGTGTGTGTACTGAAGGAGATGTTCTAAGTTTTCTCAGCTATCAGTCTTCTCCCAAGTCATTTTTAACTGCTGGAAACAAGTTCTTTGCCATTTTCAGTCAGCATACCTAACAGAAGAAATGGTCCATCTTCATAATGGTTTCAGTGGTCTTTTTATGGATTCTATATAATAATGTATTATATATAATAATAAAAAAAATATAACTGAACTGTCATGTCTTCTGTGATTTAGAAAATTACTGAGAACAAATCCATGACAGGGAATAGTTAATGTAATGTAAATAAACTTTGGAGGACTGAAATGGAACAGATCAAGTTATATTAAAAAAAGCAACATGAGGAAAAAAAAAAAGAAAAAGACATATTATTGTCTTGTGTGTTTAATCCTTGGCCACAATTGTGTGAATTTGCAGGTGTTAAATTATCCAGAGAATTTCTTGCAAATTTTTACCATTGTCAGTAGAAGTGTTTTGGGAATTACATGGAAGAAAATCAGCAATGTCTAACAGACTACAAATTTTATACAATATGTATTTTCTAGTTCACATCAAGTCTTATGTGAATGCAAAATATAATCCTGATCAGACTTCATTTATGTTGTATTTTATGACCATGATAAAACAGAAAATAAAAAAGCAAGAAAAATATTTAGTCATGTTATTTTCCATGAACAGGAAACCTTTAGTGAAATTACTCTGTTGCTGTGTTAGAGTGAATAGATTAGTTAAAAAAAAAATAAAAAAAAATCTTGGATTGTCCTATGTCTGATTTACATAAAATATATTGAAGTACTTTCACTGTGAATTTGCCCTGAAATTATAAAAGAAAATTGTATGTAATGTGCTATCATGTGCTTTTGAGATTATTAATTTAATTTACAATTGTTTTGTGTTTCGCTCAAATAAACAAAAAAGCCCACAGCAGATTTGCTGTTTTTGTTATATGTTAAATCTTTTATTCCTTTTCAATTATGTTAAATCTGATTATACAGAAGTGCTTAAAAGCCTGTTTTCTAAAGGAAAAAGGTATTTTTACCTCCCTCTTTTCCCTGCCTTTGGACATCTTGATTCTGAGTTGCCTTACAAGCCTATTATTGTGTAATTCCTTCACATTGCACGTGGAATGTCATATTAAGTCAGTGTCAGTTTTGTTATTCTGTGATAAAAACTCAAAAGCAGACTGAGCTGACCAATGAGTATTTTCTCTGGTTATTCAGTGCATATGAAAAATCTGTTGAGAACCATTCCCTGTTTGCTCAAAGCTGTGCCACTTAGGTGGCTAAAAAGGATATAAAAGTGTTCTTGACCCGGTTCTGTCTGTGTATTTTTCAGACTCTTCAAGGTTGTTTGGGTTTGTGGGGTTTCGTTTTGTTCAGGGGTTTTTGTTGGGTTGGGTGTTTGGTTTGGGGTTTTTTTTTGTTGTTTTTTTTTGTTTTGGTTTGTTTTTGTTTTTGTTTTTTTTTGTTGCTGTTTGTTTTGTTTTGGTAGTTTTTTTCCATTTTGAAATATCATAAACATGTTCGCCTTTGTCTTACTCTACATTACTGGATTCCTAACTGATGTGCTATCATTTCCATGTGTCCTTCTGCAGGTTGTTAAATGTGCTATGTTGTGAGCTCAATACCCTTTTACTCTTGGAGACTCAGTATAAAGTGTCACAAGTTTTACTAACTGCTCAGGAGGAAGATGTCACAGAAACTTCTGAAGGACTAGGGTGAGAAGTGACTGATGTGAATGTTAACTGTTAAACTTTTCTCAGAACAAGTACATGTATACCATGGTGGTTTTAAACATAAAAATGCTCTCACTGAAGTTGGCTTCTAATGTACCTAAATTTACTTACATGCAGGTTTGTCATCAGTCTTAAATTATGAAAAGATATAACAGTCTTGTTCTTTCTCCCACGTCTGCCTCAAGAAAGTAAGAAATAAAAACAGTGACTATTTTTCTCTTTTATGTTTTTGGTATTAATCTTACCGCTTTAAAAAAAAAAAGTGCAGTATTTCATGTTTTAAATATGTCTTCTATTTTATATTACTATTTTATCTTAAGTACATGTTTTAAGTGCATCTTAAGTATACTACATACTTAAGTGCATCTTAAGTACATTTTTTTACATATTGTTTTAATGTTTATGAACTAGTCATCATCAGTACTTTAGTTGTTTGGATTTGGGGGGTTTTATATTTATTTATAACTTAGTTGACTTTCCAACTTCCGTGTCTTCCCATTGCTGATGTCTAAATAAAATTGCACAATGAATTCTTTCAAAAGAAAATTTGTAGTTTTCTGACAGAAGTGAACAGTCAGTTACAAGCATTTTATAATTTCTATCAGCGTGCTAAATTTTAAGAACTTACTGTTCACTGTATAGGACCAATAAAAGTTTAAATCAAACAGTACATGCAAAAGCTCAGAATATCTTGGTGATAGATATTTACTATTTGAGGATGAAGCCTACTATTTCCTTACTAAGGGAAAAGTTATTAGAAACTTGATGAATAAAAAGTGATTTTTATTCCTTTTAAAAATTTTGTACCTTGGGCTACAGAGTGATTTTAGACAGCAAGTTGGCTGTGTATTAAGTTATGAATAACTCTACTTATTTGTGACGGCAGAAATTTGCTGATAGGCGGAATAAGAAGCAAATTTTTATGGTCCATTAACTGTTTCTGCCCTAATTACTGAGCATTTGGGCATAACAAGTCTTGCAAAGTTTTCTACTCTTTTGTGCCCAGTAATTGCTCAGATGTTTCCAATCAGCCATGGGTAGGGAAGTATGAATCAGGAAAATGCTTGCAGACATCTCCGAATTCTTCATGTTTCTGTTTATTTCTTTATGCCTATGTGGTTTCCAGGTTCTGTTTTAAGTCCAATATGTCTCTCAATGTATTCTTGCTCATTGAAGTTTTCTGAATTTAACGGCTGGTATATCAAAGTCATTCTGATTTTTTGAGTTATTTTGGTGGGTTTAGTTGTGCTTTTGGTTTGGTTTTTTTTTTTCCTCTAGAGATGTTATAATTGATGGTGTTTCAGTGGAGAGAAATCATGTTCTTGTAAGGATAAATCTGATTGGAGGACCACAGGAAAGGATTTTGCCTTTGAGAGCACTTGATAAGGTTAGAATCTAGTTTAACAATTTCTCTTCCATAAGTCCTGCCTTCATTAATTGAACATTTTTGCTGATAATTCAGCCCATGGAAAATTATTTAACATGAAGCAATACCAGTCTGTCTTTAGCTTTATAAAGAGCTGAAATTGTTAAGAAGTGATACATTGAAAAAATACATTGTTCACACTATCTGGGCATCAGCATGTACCTAGAACATGTATCATGTTCAATGAAATGATAAAATGTTTGTACTGCTTCATTTTAAGGTTACTTTTCATACTATAAAAGTGAATGCAATTTGTCTGTCTTTTTTTACCTTTATGTGTTTTCTTTAATAGCTTTCCATTTGTTATATCTTCCTTTTATTTGATATTTTTTCCATGTTTGGGTTTTCATCTGCAGGATCTAATATCTAGAGCTTTAATCAATGTTTTAATAGTGTTTGTTAAGCAGGTCCTTTAAATTTTCTGCTTCTCACTAGCTATCGGTCTCATAATGATGAAATGCAAATTACTATCAATACAACGAAGACAACTGTATCAATGTATAAAATTGGAAATACAGTTTTGTGGGTTTTAAAATTTTTATAAAACCAGCAATTTCCATTTTGGTTGTAAAAAAAAATCTGTAAAATCAAAACTTTCTGTGATATATAATGGAAAAATTTCTGGCTCAAACATTTTTTGGATTTTTTATTCTTTAACTTTTTTTTACTTATGGAATATCTCATTGCAAACTGTAGTATCAGGCATAATTTGGTGCATAGGCAGTAACTCTGAGAACTTTACCTATGTGTTAATCAAGCAAATGCTGTTAATTCTTCTCCTAAATTAATTTCTTTCTGGTCCTGTTTCTAGGGCAGTGATCCATATCCTTGGCCAATGTTTTCATCATTGCCTTTGCCAAAGTGCTATCTTGCAGAAATTCCTAGGAAAGCTGAATTTGCACAAGGTACATACAAAGTATGCAAGTAGTGTAAATATTAAACAATCATCTCTGATAATTTTAAACTTCTTTTTTTCCTTCCTCCTTGACCCCATGGACCGCCTTCCCCATGCCTCAGATTATAATTTCATAAGATTTCCAGGATTTTTGATTGTTGACTGCATCTGTTGCTAAATCAGTTGGGTTGGGCTTTGTGCAACTGTCAATCTGCGAAGCTCCATTTCGTAATTTAATTCTTATGCAAACTTCAAGATTAACCTTTTGGCTTGTCTCATATGGGTGACTCATGAGATACATTTATATCATCTCTCTAGTAACTGAAGCAAGACGGTATGGTTAAACGACAATTTTTTTATACACTATTTTTCTGATTCACATCTCTGTGTTTACAGAGCTTGGTGGTGTGTGAAATAGACAGCGTTTAGGATAGTTGGTTTCCATATTGAACATCAATTTGGAATGTGGGCAGACTGAAGAATCCTTTGGAGAACTACCTAGGCAAAGCAATTTAATTCATAGAGAGAAACCATTTTAAGGTTTTAATTTGCACAGACAATGGAAAAATCTGATGAATGATTTATAGTAAATAAATTATTCTTTGTATTTCTTAATGTTTATTGTATCCTTGAAATCTCCTTACTTGAAATTATTTGTGAATTACCGTAGCAGATAAATATTTTCAGAAGTGACAGAAATTCTATATTAACTGTAAAATACAAAATAGTCTGTTCATAAATATCTAGAAAAAAAATAAAATAAAAGGTGATTCCGTCCTCTGACAAGAGGAAAGACCATGTAGTTAAAAAAGAAGGGAGTTTTCTGTATCATAAGTTTAGTAATACTTCTCCAGGCTTCCCAAAGCAATTTTCCTGTGATAACAATCAAATCACTGTAGAGTGGGTTCCCAGTTGTTTTAAATATGTCTTGAAGGAGGCAGTTAGTATTGCTCTTGGATTGAAAATTGTATTTTCTCTTGGATTGAAACATCTTTTGATATATCTCACAGAATCTCTCTCTTGTCTTGTTAAGAGCAATTCTGTTGCTTGTCATTAACCAGTGGGATAATGAAATAAAGATTGTAGTTGTTACTTTTGTGGATGAGAACCAGCTAGGAAAGCTTGGGTAGAACTTTTTGACTTACAGAAAACTTGCTGAAATGAAGTTTCAAAGGTTTGCAAATGTGTTTGATGAAGCACTGAAATATTTTCATTAGAAATGGCATTTTTGATATTAAAGACAATTGAAATAGAAGACTACATAACAGAAAAATGAATAGAACATTTAATTTCATAGTCAAACAAAATATTTTGTGTTTGTTACTTGGAAAAAAAAAAAAAGGGGGGGGGAAACCAAAACATTGAAAGTATTCTAATTTGGTTCACATTAAAGAAAATAAATAGATTCTTCTGCCAAACTGTGAATATCTGATTTGCCATACTGAAGCTTTCAGGATGTGTAAATTATTTTGAAAGAAAATATCAGAATAAATAGATCAAAAATTAAAATAATGAAATTCATAAATTGCTATTTACAGTGTTTAGAAAAACATCAAAGGCATGAGTAGCCGACAGAATATCTGAACAGTATTCTTCAGCACTACAGTATGACAGTGATAGGAGTGCTGCTTCACAGGAGAGGTTAGACATACAGTTATGAGAAAGATCTCTGAGTTACATTTAGAAGAGATAGAAGAATGATCTTTCTAAATTAAAGATGGGGAGTTCTTGGGTGGAGTGCCTCCAGAACAGGCACTTCAGTCTGAGGAAAATAGATACGTTTGAGGGATTTCTGGTTGAACTTGATGATCTTAAAGGTCTTTCCAAGCCTAAATGATTTAGAACACAGCTGCAGATCGTGTCTTTGAAATGTGATATGTGAGTATAGATTTAAATGGAACAGACTGATGCTAAAAAGCCAGAGGTCATGCAAGTCTTTTAGTATGTTAAAAGTAGTTATAAGGAGGACATATTGATTGTTTTCTGTGTGCTTGTGCAGAAAAATAAATAGTTGGCTTACTTGGCAATAAAGATTTATTATAAACTAAAAAAAAGCTTCTAGTAGGATACATCTGGAAGTCGTGACATAATCATTGGAGGTTTTAAGAACAACTTCTTTGACACTATGAATATTCAGAATTCTATGTTGTGTTACTTACACAACATACTTGGATGTTTTAAAAACAGTTTAGACAAATACTTACTAATTTTTAATTCTGGTTCATTGTAAGGAAGTGGACAGGGTTCACACAGACTTCTTCATGACAAGAGTTCATGCGAACACTTGTGCATTGTATGTGTGGGAACACATGACTGCTTTGTTGTATGTGTCACCAAGGATCAAAGGCCAGCACAATGTTTCTGTGATTCCCTGAAGCTGTCTGTGTTCAGATTTCATGCTGCAGTTTTTCATTATGTAACCTGTGTTGTATCATTCCTGTCCTCTTTTTGAGGTGTTTCTATTACATGAATAATTAAGAATACTAGATTATTAGTACTGTTAAAGAATGTACAGTTTCTTTGTCTGAAAAGGCTGGAATTGTAGATTTTATTCTGTCTTGACTTCTTATTTACCTCCTCTCCTATTACCCTGGTGACATGGATACCTGAAGAAATGCTTACCTTTTCTTTCTTGTTTGAAAATTGGTCCTGCATCTATCATGGAATTGTGTTGTCAACTGTAAAAAAAGTAACTTGAGGTTTGTTTTTGTTTTGGTTTGGGTTTTGTTTGTTTGTTTGTTTTTATTCATTGTTGTTAGTTTTTTGTTGTTTTTGTTTGTTTGTTTTTGAAGTGTATCTATAGAACAGATATTGGAGATGGTCAGTGGGGGAGGGGGAAGGCTTATAGATGTGCACTTAGATTTGATATTTCTGTTTCTGGACATGTTTCTCTTCTGACTTTCCCTTCAGGTGGAGTTGAAGAACAGATGCAATAACAGAACTGTTGTTTCCCAGGGGTGTCACTCAACTAATGGAAGTTGTCTTTCTGAGTGCAAGCTGCAATTACTCATTGAATATTTTGGAACTAGTGTGGCTGTTGCTCACTGAGAAGATTCTGTACTGATGAGGTCAGGGAACAGGAAGCTTCATTTCCACAGCCTTAGATCTCATGTAGCCTGAGACTCTATCTAGTATAAAGGAAACTATAGGTAAATTAGCACATTAGGGGTGGTTACTGAAAAGGACCACTTACTCACACTGAGTGTTCTGTGAGGAAAACTCAAGAAATAGTTGGGGGGTTTTTTTTGTCCTTCTCTAAAGTTTTTTGAAGGACAGGGATAAACATGCAGCACTGGCACCTTTTTGGTTGTTCAGTTTGGGAGGGAAAGAGAGTAGGACTGTAAGAAAAGCTTTGGTAACTGCAGAGTGTTTGGAACATGTGTTTACCAGCACCAAGACCCGAAGACTGCATCTTAGAGAACTTTTTTTAACACTTGCTATTATTCTGTGCTGATGTAGTGCTCACAAACAGTGGCAACTGTTTGCCTCACTGGATTGAAAATGAAGCTATCATAACTTATGCTGGTAAAATTAGTAATTGGAGTGGTGGAGTAATTCCTCCATTTCATGATAACACTTTGAATAGGTAGACTCACCCAAAAATGTGTATTTATATTTGAAGAAGATCTGTAGTGCATCACTCTTTACAAATGTCTGCCCTGGTTTGGTAGATGTTAGACATTTGCCTGAATTGTACATGTGTCTGTAGGAAAGGATATAGGGAAAAATAAACTTTCTTGGTTGTGTATTAATATTCATTAATTATTTCAGCCAGTATTTAGAGTAGGAAAATTATTGCATAGCAGTATATCAGTGGTTCACTTCTGTCAAAGATGATTTGTAATGAAGCTTCGAATGAGTTATGTGGATCATTATTTACATGTGAAAATTAATTATGCCATTTCCATCTGTTTATGTTGCAGCAAGATACCCTGTTGCTTTTCTTTTGTCTTAACTTTACAGTCATTATTTCAGTAAGAGAATTTGAGGAAGAACTATTAAGTGGTTTTCAAGGAGTGATATAGTCCTTTGTTATTCAGGATACAAATATTAAATTTTTTTTTTTTTACTTGTAATATTAACTACAATGTAAGTTATTAAAAACTAAACTTCTTAGAACTTTTTAAGACTGTAATATTCACTCTTCTCTTTGTACAGAGCTATTTTAATTTTCTTCTCATAGCTCTGCAGTTTTGACAGTTGCTGATGAGTGTCTGAATACTGTCTGTAATTGTCCTGCAATGATGCATTTACTGCTTAGCATTTCATATACATGTGCACCCTATCATTCATTAATCTTACTCTCTTCCTGACTCATACAGTCCAAAAGATCTTTTTTGATAGTGTTATTAAAGTATTTTGATATGTTATCTCAGTCACTGTTCTCTGAGTTCTTTGCTCTATGCAGTAATTTGAACGGGAACATGCTGCAGTGTTTGTGGTTTGTTTTACTGAGAAAAAAAATCAAACAGATTTATTTTCAGATTTATATTTTTTTTATATCTGCCTGACACTATCAGTGTCTCTTTTTAAACTTTTCAAAAACCTTTGTCCAAGAACCAGCTATATTAGCTTTCCTGTTATCCCTTGTAATTTCACATAAATGTCTTCATCACCCACTCTTCTTTGACTTGTCGTTCTTATTTTTGGCTCAGTAGAAGTCCACTCTTTAAGAAGTCCACTCAATAAAAGATGAAAGAGAAGTGAAAAGGTTTATAAGAAATGTACATGGACTTCCATAAAATATAGATCCTTATATGGATTTGTTTTCATGTAGTAGTCAAATATAGTCAGGTTATTCATTATCTTTAAATTTAGATTTTCAAGTAAGATACACATGGATTTACAGATCTTAGTTTCTTAGGCACAGAAAACACGTTTAGATGAGAAAGGGGTTGTGGCATTTCTGACATTTTCTAAAACATTTGTGAATTTTCCTAGGTCTTACCCACTTTAGACACAAAAGCTAGATGAAGAATTATTTGAAGGATTATAAAGCAGCATCCTTTAGGGAATGAGTGCAGTTTAAACTTGCAGAATGTTGTGGTGTGGTGGTTCAGATTTCATACATGCAAGGAACTGTAGGTTGTTTATAGTGCAATCCCATAGCTTCATAAACTGGTAAATGTAAATTTTTTTGACAAGGCTACACATAGCAACAAGTGATGGCACAAAGGAAGGAATGAGATGCCAAAATATAACCACATACAAGGAGAAAGTCACGACTGCATCAGATTAATTAAATTGACATAAGGGTCTCTTCAATCACATTGTTATGGTATGTTTTCTTGATATGGTTGAGCACATTTACTATCATCAAGAGGGAGGTCTTACTCATTTCCTTCCTTACTTTGTCTTTTCTTTCTGTTGCTGTTTCTGGGGGTTTTTTTTCTTTTTTCTTTTCTTTTTTTTTTTTTTTTCTTCCCCTGTGCCCTCCCCTTCTGCCCTTCTTTAGCAGTTCTGGCATTTCTTCCAGGGGGGGAAAAAAAATCAAAACATTAATCTAGGATAACTGGTGAACCCATTTAGTGGCATACCAGAATAGAGAAGAAAGAAGAGCAGGACTTCTCCCTCTTGGCACTGGCACGTGTTCAGAACACCTCTAGCAAGTGAAAGTGAAAGCCCACTCTCAGTAACAAGTGATACTCATATCCCAGGACTGTACAATAGTTGTAGTTCCAGCTATGTGACAATACTGTTGGACAAGTTATAGTTGCCTACTAACTCGTGAAAGTAAGCTGGAATTTATTTGGCATCACAATTTTTTTTTTTTTTTTAAACATTTGTCATTCAGAAAAAAAACAAGGTTTTTTATGTTGTGATGACTTGCTGGAAGGGGTGATAGTCCATGTTTAATGACAAGCTGTTAAGGAGAAGTGAATGGGGCCATATGAAGAAGCCAGGAGGAGGCAGGAAAGATGGGTGGGCCATGGTCTTGAAGTTATATTTTCTTGAAACTGTTTATTTGTTTGTTAGGGTTTTTGGTGGTTTTGTGTGTGTGTTTGTTTGTTTGTTTTGGTTTTTTGTTAGTTTTATTTCCTTCAGAGGAGTCAACATTTCATCCTGGTCTCTGTTTGGTAGATTGATTAAATCTCATCTTGTATTCCCTGATCCTCATCTGCCAACTGAATTACTACAATTCTTTAGGAAGCAGAATAAACTATTTAACTTGTAGAGAACTTCTGCTTTGCAGTTCTAAGATTTTCTTCAACCTTCACCTGTTACAGAAATAGCAGAAAAGGGCACAAAAAGAACTGGAAATCCTACTGATAATACTAAAAGAGTAAATCCTTCTTCACATTAAATTTTCATACTCATGTAAGGTGTTCTAACCAGCAGTGCATGTTATTTGGAAAGATACTAACTGAGGATTTAGTTATTTAAGGATGACAAAGGAATTTAATCTCAATTAATTTGGAATAATTATTAATCATAATAATTAAGTTACTATAATCAGCTTTTAAAAAAATGCTTTGTATCATACCATAAATTCCAGTGACAGAGAGATAATTTACTGATTATAAATCATTAAGGTCTTTAGACCATCTTAAAAGAAATTATATGCAATTTTGTAATTCTGCTGAATATATTCTAATACTCTTAAAAGAATAATATAAGTTGAAAATAGTATTTTGTTTGAGGAAAAAATTAAGTTTCATTGGAAAACTGAATACTGAAATACTGTAAAGAAGTAAAAGTAACAGCAAGTATTCTAAATAGCTGTGTACTGGTTCAAACAGTTGTTGAATCTTTAATTAGAAGTTTCTTTTCGTGACAGGATTAATTTCTGTGGTGTTTTTTTTCCAAAATGTAGAAACAGAACAAAGGAGAGTTGGCAAAGTATGAAGAACCTTCATCACCTTAGTGCATAATTAGTAGTACTAGTATAGGCTACAATCCTTTCATAATAGTGGGAACTTCCTGGTCCTGTAGCAAATGGATTGTGCACAGCTGGAGTGAGTGCATCTGCATTTACCTTTTTACAGATACCACCTTTCTTTTTCCCCTGAAGTTGACTGGAAAATGTTTCCCAGAATACTTGATGCTGTTATGAAATAAGTTGCATTAGGAGAGGAAGTCTAATTGAATATTTCCGTTGTGTAGGGTCAGGATTTTCTATTAGAAAACTGAGTTTGATCAGTTTTGTCTTACATAAAATTACTTTATAAAATGACTTGGCATTTGGACTTGAAATTTGTTCTGCTGTCAGAAAACTACAATTTGAACAGTTAGTCCTTCCCAGTATGTTAGCATTTTTAAACAAATCTTGCATATGGGAATAAATTATTCCCTTTTTGATTTTCCAAAGCATATGTATGCATTTTTTTAAATCACTCCCTTGCATATATTATTCAGTGTGCTGTGCCATCATGTATCACAGTAGCTTGCTAATATTCGTTGTTCCTTGTGAATTCCAAGACAAACATTTTGGTTGGAGAAGATGTTTGATTTAAAGAAAAAATTCTTAGGGCATTTAGTGCAGACATCATGTTGTTGAAAGCCAACTTAAAATTTTCATGTATGACTACACATGCTCTTTCCACACTTGTCACTATGGTTATTTTGTTTACAAACCTCTGTAAGACTCAGCTTAGCTGTGAAATTTACTGCCTCAGCCTGTGATATTTTATTATAGAAAACTGGTAAAGTATGTGTAATTTCCTCTAACTTAGTAAAAAATAGAGCAAAAAAAATTTACTCCGGACAAGAGAGAACATACTTACTGTCCTTCTGTCACTACATCAATGCCAATTCTAATTTTGAAGGCACGTCTCCCTATTGTAAAGAGAGAATGTGTCTTTAGTAACAAAGTAAAAGTAACAGTAAGGAGCAATCTTTGAAATTCTTTCTTTGCATTTAAAAGGTATCTTTCATAAAGGTCTCTTTGTAAACTGTTCTGTGATATTTTTTTTTTTATAAGCAAGCTGAACATATAATGAAAAATGCTATCTGATACATTTGTGCTTCATATATAACAATTGTACCAAAAAACTTTTATTCGTTCTTAGGTAAAAAGTCAAGCATTCAGAAGTCAGGAAATGCCCAAGTTATATTGTTGCAGCTTCTGACAGTACCAAGGAAGAGCCTGTGGCCCTAGGCTGAAGCATGTTGGGTGCACATAGGTTCTTCTGAAAACCCAATTTAAAATTCTGAGTTTCTCTAAATCCTCCACAAACTTTTCCTTCCCACGGGCTACAGTTCTTCATGAACTCCTTCAGTGTGGTTCCCTCACAGGGTCATAAGTCCTGCCAGCAAACTTGATCCAGCATGGGCTCCACTCTTCATGTGTTCAGCCTGTTTCAGCACTTGCTTCCCATGGGGTCACAGCCTCCTTTGGGCATCCTCCTGCTCTAGTGTGGGGTCCTCCACAGGATGCAGGATGGATATCTGGTCCACTGTTAATCTCCGTGGGCTTCAGGGGCACAGCCTGCCTCACCATGGTCTTAACATGAGCAGGGGAATCTGTGCTCTGGTGCCTGGAGCACCACCTCTCCATCCTTCACTGACCTTGGTGTCTGCAGAGTTGTTTCTCTCACATATTCTCACTCTTTCTCCACTGTAATTACTGCTGTGCAGTTTTTCTTCCCTGTTCTGAAATACATGATCACACAGACACTACCACCACCACTGATGGGTTGAGTCTTGGCCAGCAGTGGGTCTGTTTTGGAGCTGACTGGCATTAGCTGTGTTAGACATAGGGGAAGCTTTTAGCAGCCTCTCATAAAAGCCCCCCTGCTACCAAAACCTTGCCACGCAAACCCAATACAATACTTTTGGTGTAACCTTTTGTCCCAGTTTTAAGCCCTTGTGCTGTATTTGGGAAATGCTGGAGAGTATCAGCAAAGCTATAAAGAGTTCTCCATGTGGGCAGCCCGATATCTTTTCACAAAATGTACTTGATAGGTACGCCTAGCACCCTGAAGGCATACACATCCATGCCATAATACCTGTCCATAGCAGAAGCATCTGATGGAAACCTGCTTACAGAAAGAAGCAGGAATTTCCTATGGAACACTGTTATGTTAGTGTCATGACACTAACATGCTTCATTCCATTATCACGCTTCATTCCACGTTCTACAAAATAGTGCTTCCAACTCATTGTTTTATTATTAAACCAATGATATATGATGGAGGATCTTTGCCTGTCATTTGTATTTTAGATTCTCAGAGTGGTGAAATTACATGGAAATACTAAAATACTTCTTTACATTGTCTTTCCAGTTCTTATAATTTCAGGACAGGGGAGTGAGTAATAACTTCAGTGAAGTTATAAAATGTGCCTTAGTAATGTCTTAATTGTTCAAAACACAGCAGTAAGTAGAATGAGTATTTCTATTCTGTATAAAGTGGAATATCATCACTTTAGGACTTCTCGGGTTTCGTTGTCATAGGAGAAGGGATATTTATTTAGTCTTTTCTTCCTAAGGTATGATGACTGACAGAGCTGCTTCTGTCTTTCCTGTTCTTCATTGAAATGGTTTCTAGTTTCTGAATGCGTATACTTGTTGCTGTTGTACTCTGTAGTGAATAGATTCTTATTACTTACATAGTATGTTTAAAAGAAGGAAAAAAGAAAATAAAAAAAAAGACAAAGACAAGGTTATCATTACAAAATAACACTCATTTTTCATTTCCTCTAGATAAAGACCTTGAAAAGCTCTTATCACTCTTGAAAAGTCCAGAGAAGCAAACTGGATGGAAAGAACTTTGTAGAAAACAGTTCTGTAAAGTCATGAAAGCCAGACCAAATATCATCAGTGGAACAAGTGAGTATGACTTGGAGTTAAACAAAGGAAGCAAACAGAAGGCCACTAGTAAGCAACTATTCTTTAAAATTTCATTGTGGATTACATTATCTATACAAGTAGTCAATAATTCTGTGTTGGTTATGAAAACTATTTCAATCCTGAAAAAACAAGACTTATGCCTCATGTTCTATTTATCGCTCTTTATAGCCATGATTCCTCTGTGTTGTTTGCTTTCAGTGAAATTTGACACAGAAAGTGCCCTCAAAGAAATGTCTTTGTTTCAGATCTCTAAAGAGTCCATTATTGAGATGCTGAGAAAATGGAAGAGAGAGCCTGAAAGAAAACAGACATTCCCCAGAGATCAGTAAATGACTTTAAGGCAGGTTGAGAAATTATATTAATGGCCGATTTCAGTCAAAGTTTTCAGAATTAAGCCATACAAAACATCAAAGAAACCACTCATTCAGGTTTTTCTTCACTAGAAAGTACCTATGAAAGTTAAGAGTGTGCTCATGCAGGAGCATAGGTGTAGATCATATAAAACAACAAACCAGCCAAAACAAAAACAGATCACCCATATGACATAAATCATCAGAAATCAGATGTAAGAATTCACTTAGTAGTGTCATACGAACTTGTGTAGCAATAAAAGAGCTATTTTTTTCAGAAACTGATGGGTTTCATTTCTGTAAGAATTCTGATTATGATCAGATGGTCAGTACATAGTCTTTTTGTTTACAGATGCCAAAGGTTTCCATTCAAGTTCTTTATTTAAGCAATTAATACAACTAACAGTGAAGACAGGGGAAGTATCATTATGTGGGATCCAAGCAACCTAGCATGTGTATTTTACATAACTCCTTAATTTTATGATAAATTATATAACAATATAAAAGTTATGGGGCAGTTTCAGAAGCCCTAAAGAAGTCAGTTCAGGACAATACAGGAACTGATTTAATATTAAAATAGTTAATAAGAAATTTGTCATTTGTGTAATGTGGTTAAAGTCAATAATTACTGAGTGTTTCTAAATTCTCAGAGCTTTTTGTTCTTACTGTTTGTTTGAAACAAGCTTAAGTCTGTAGTCTTAGGTGATTTCAAATTAGACAGGGCTTTCACATTCCATTTGGAAGAATGTGTATTTTGACAGAATACATATCTATTTGTATATAATGCATATATGCACTTATAATGTACATTATATTGTATGCATCTACAAATGAACGTATTCTGACAGCTTTGTGATACTGATGAACAGAGATTCATAAACAGTGAAAAACAACTGAATGTATTTAATATGGGCTTCTTCTGAAAAATAAATCAGAGTGTAGCAATTAAAAAAAGATACTAGATTTTTCGAGCACAAATGGTATGTTTACTTTTCTTGCATGACCCTGATCTAGTAGTTCAGTGAGGGTTTTTTGGATGTTATATATTGTGAAGCACAAATAATTTAGTCTTTGTAAAATCAGTTTTATTTGAATGCAACATATTTTCTAGACTGATCTCTTGTTAGATTATATGAATTTTTTGTTGAAAATTGTTAGTCTGTCTTTCTGCATCTAAAAGGAGTTATCTGTTAAAAAACCATGTTTTTACAAAAAAACCAGAATACACATTTAAAGTGGCTTCAAAGAAAAAGAAAAGTTTCCTTTTGTGCTGTGTAGTTACACAGATTTTGAAGCTCTGTATGAATAACTTCTTTTCTTTGTTGGAAGTACCAGAAGCTAATATGAGCAATTCTAGAGAGTCATTAGGATTTGTTAACCCAAAGCAAAAAAATTATGCTTGCTTCTGAATATCTGTTTCCAGCTGAGATGGAAGGGAATTGCCAACTGTTTTTCATATGTATACTAAAATGAAATATGATTGGCATTGAAAATTTCCAACACTAGTCTTGTAAAGAAGTCAGCTGTTCAGGGTTTTCACTCTTGAATTTTTAACCTCCAACAAAACTCAAGCAGGAATACTGTTAACTCTTAAGAAATTTCTTTTTCTTTTAAACTCTTCTGAAGCATCTCTGAGTTGGTAAAGAATATGATAGAGTAACACTAGTTACATTAGTGGATCTAAAGATATCTGATGCTTTTCACAGTGTTTGACCATTTTCACTTAAACCGAAGTAAGAATTCAATAAGCTGTCATGGTGTTTACCTATTAAAACAGTTTCAACCACATGAATTTTTTTAACCGGTGTTCTTAGGTGGTTTAGAAGCCATTTCAATTGCCTTCCTTTTGTACCTAAATTTTTCAAGGAAAAGAAAAAAATGTCCTGCAGGAATTCAGCTGTTTATGAGCATACTGCAATTGTTTAGGGAATTTTTAAACCCTTTGATTTATTTGTATATGATTATACACTCCTAAATTAAAATTCTCTTTATTTTTTATGTGTGGGTTAAATTTGCATGAGATAATTCTCTTTATTTTTTATGTGTGGGTTAAATTTGCATGAGATAATTTCCAGTTTCTTAAAAATGTCAAAGTTAATACAGCCAAGCAACCACAAGTTAAGAAAATCAACATTTTCACTGAGTTAGTAGGCCACAACACAGATTTCTATCTCTGAACATAACCTCCGCATGAGATTGTGGGCTTTTACAACAGTACTGGCTGTACTATCAATGGACTTGCTTAAATTTCTTTTGTCTACTTTTCCAGTTAAATGAAAAATCACTGAGCCAGTTTCCACCTATATAAACATTTTCAGGGAGTGTCCGCATGGCAGCTAAATGGTTGAGTATTAAAAGATAAAAATTAAAATAACTACTTGTCATTTCACATGGATATTCTTTTGGTGAGAGACAATGTCCTGTGAAAACCCTCTATTTCTGTATTAACCAAATTTATTTTGATAAACGCTTATGCGTGTCGTCCTCTCTCAATCTTGATTAAAAGCTTTTCAAAGACCCTGATAGGCACTTAGATAAATACTTCCAAATGGTTGAAATCAATTCAGTGCTTGAGTTTTAAAAAAATTGCTTAGCAGTTGAGCTGTCACTTCTCCCATTAACTCAAGCACTGAACTGAAATATTCGACTGCTAGGTCAAGCATGTGGATGCCTTCCAGTAAAAAGGAAGAAATGTACAATGTACCAGTGTCTTGGTTTAAAATCTTCTGAATTATGTGATATTTTAGGGTTTTTAACATAATTCCTGTTTGTTATTATAGTATGGCATATTTCAGTAGTCACAATACTAATGGTCATACAATAAACCTCTAGCTAATTATGTATTTTAATTTCTTTTTCTTAGCTGCAGCTTGGGGTGTAGATGCCTTTTTCTCATTTTACACTCATTTTTGTTTGTGGATCAAATTCCACTAAGCATACTAGTGAATATTAGTGGAATTGTTTCTTCTTACAGAAAGAATAAACTCTTCTATAAAATAAATTGCTTTTGGTAGCCCCATGCGGTTTATTAACTATGTTTAAAACCAGCTATATTATGTTTAAGTAGCAGTTTCTTCTTTCTATAAAAATGCATAAGAATATAAATTACACATGTATTTTGGAGGGGATTTGATTTAGTAGTCTTTTGCAATGCAAAATTAATTTTGTTACTGTTGGAGCTGGCTACTCTTAAATATAAATTCATGTTTAGCTTTCTTTTCCCTTTTGCCTTACACATCAACATAGTACTACGAAAATTCAACCTTTTAAAGATTTTTTTCTGTTTTCACTCAGTGTAAATAAATTTCTGTAAATGTTTTAGACATTCAAGAAAAAAAATCATCATTTAATGTCAGTATGTTTAAAATGGTTAAAAGAAGAGTTAATTGTCTTTATGAGATCTTTTTCTTCATTACTTTTCTGGCATAAAAAGCATAAGATTGTAGTTAGAGGTTCTGTCATCTTCCGTCTCACACACAAAAGAGCTTGCACTGCTGAGAGGAAAACTCACTGCAGTGTGTTCCTCTCAGCAAGGCTAGTTCAAGAGTTTTCTAGCTTTCTCCATTGCTGCTTCCACCACAGATTGTTAGATCCAATACTTCTGCTACAACCATTTGTGCAGCTGCCCGCTAAAATGGTTTAGTGGAATTACGCAGTCTAAAACCAGTAAAACCACCTGTGGGTGCATGTGCAGGAATGGGTGACTGGGGGCTGAACCTTCAGTGCTATTACACTGAGCTGTTGCCAAGGAAATGGTAACTGGCAGCCTTAAAACAGGAAACACCATGGGTAGCAGCACTTGTTGCTCTTTAAATACACTTCCTTGCTTTGTATTTGTGTGAAAAAAATGCTATATCACTATACTTTAAATCTTGCTTATCATGCCAACAGCAACTGTTTTGGGATAGTGTTTATGTATAAAAAGTGTTCATTGTTATCTTCTTCATTATGGCTTATCTTAATATGAGCTTCCTCCATGCATGAGGTGTAAAGTCTTCCCTGTAGCCTTAGTTTAAATCTGTAAAGGTGGTAGTGTGCTCAGGTGCAATAGACTCAAACTTGCAGAACTAAGGAATCAGGAACAGGTTTTGTTAATGATTTGTCATTGAGGGTTCTTGCTAACTTCCCGGCTAACATCCTGTTCAGGTGACGTCCTGGTTTCGCTGGGACAGAATCACAGGCCTGCCATGGTCTGCAGGCCATTAGCAGTTTGGAGTTAGCCAGGGCAGCTGACCTGAGCAGGCTCACAGGTGTATCCCAGACCAGAGTTTGCTGAGGATGGAGAGCTTCTGGCTTAGGCTCCTTCTGACCCTGCTCCCTGCTTTCCCATTTATTATGACTACCATACATTTGCTGGGCTGAATATAACTTTGATTACTTTACAGTGGCATTGGTATTAGTTTGACTATTTCATGAAATCCGTTTTCGTTTCATTGAGTCGGTCTCCTCTCACCTGGAGAGAGGTGAGAGATATGATTTCCTTCATAGTAACTAAATGTCAGCATCTGATTTATCTGTGAAGTATCTGCAGACTCAAAGTTTCACAGCAAGAACTGAATAAGAACATTATGGTCATCATAAAAAGGAAATGCTCCTATTGCTTAATTTTAAGTCAATAATACCTATCTTGTGATGGCATAGGTGTTTTCATACCATGTTTGGGGTTTTTTTTTTTCTGAAACAGTTCTTAAAACTGCATTTACCTTTGTTAGCATCATTTTGGGGTGATGTTTGGTTTATTTTTTGTGAGGATTGTTGTTTTTTTCTTTTTTTTTTTTCCTTCCTGTCTACATATACAGACAAATATAGTAAGATTTTGTAGTTTAATTATAGTTAATTTTCATTTCATATTGAAACTACATAACAAATTCTGAAATAGTCCTTGGAGGATATAAACATAATACATGATTCTCTTTCTGTTTACACTGAATATATTCTCAATAAGGCGAATTAAAATTTAATTTAAGATAGGAATGGTGTGAGGAATGCAAAAGTGCAATGCATGCTTTGAATTGTTACCCCATAAAAAAGTGAATAAACATACAGGAATTCAAATAACTTCAGTTTATCATATATTGTCATGTTGTTAGATAAGGTAGTTCCATATCTTGTTCATTGCCTGTAATGTTTCAATGGTTTTTTAATTTTTTGCAGTTCTGGCAGAATTAATTGAAAAGTTTGTGTCACATCTTTCTGAAAGCCGATCAGATTGTTATTTCAGCATGGGAAACTATAAAGGTCAGTTACCTAATAATTTATTGCCATGCAGCCTCTTCATATTTAAATTCCTTTCAAATGTATCTGTAGCATTTTGGGGGTTGTTTAATATGTTCTTCAACAACTTAGAAATTCATGACTTTAACTGGGGGAAAATACCTCACATTGGAGCAAAAGACTGTGCGCTTGAGTAAACAGCACAGGTTATTAGTGATGGTCTTTCACATTTCTGTATGTGTAATAGAAAGATAGAGATGTAGAACAGGTGAGGCTATCAGTATAATTCACAGTATTTCTTGACACCTATAATAGAATGATTTGCAAAGCTGGTGGTGTAAACATTTAAGATGGTGTAAGCAATCTGGCTGAACTTTTAAAAGCCCCATAATGTATAATCAATCCAAAGGTATGCAATTTATATTAAAGGATACATATTAAAAATTGCTATTGTTGTCAGAGTAATCTGAGTGTTAGTTTTCTACAGATGCTGTTCTTACCATCCAAGAATAAAGGAATAATAAGTAATAATGAAGTTAATTTATTCTGAATGTAAAGTAATACATTTTTGAAGCACTTGCAAAATTAGATGATTTAGAAGCATTGTTAACATCTACCAGAAAATGCACTTTGATTCTTTACTGTCTGTCCAGGACTTTTCTCTTAGGTTTTAGTTCAGTCATTTAGAGTACTTATTCTGCCACTAACTCTGGAGAAGCAAGCCTGCTTTGCGGACAGTCTATTATTTTAGTTTCACATTCATAGGATGCAAATATAGGGTCCTTGGAGACTTCAGACTTAGGTTCAACTTTCAAAGCATAGAATTCCTTTAGTAATTTAAAGGATCTCCTTCTTCTATATAGTGGTCTTTACCTTCTGAATGTTTGCTAATGGAATACTCTTAATTTTGAGAATCTCTCTCTTTGCTTAATGAAGAGAGTTGCTGAAGTGACAGTCTTTCTGTCAGTATTTTATTTTTTCCTTAAAAGATCCTTAAAATGTTTTTTTTGTTGTCCTGCATTAGTTTGTCATTTACTTTTCAACTTCTCCCAAGGCATAATGAGCAACAAAAGTCTTTTCATGACCTCATAAGACTTGCTATTCATGTATTTATGACACTTCCTAATGCATATGATGATTTTGATGGCTCCTTTAAAGCCCACATTTTGTCTTTGTGATGTAAATTATTTATTTGACACCTATACTGCCCCTCTTGCTCCATTCTGTACAGCTCTCTTTTCAGGTTGCAGTTCAAAGTATCAGGACTTCTCCAATTATATGGAAGACGCAGGCGTACTTTCCTGTCTTGCATTCGTCACATTGCTTTGGAGATCAGTATAGCCCACAGACCTAAATTTTCAGATTATCTTAGTGTTTCCTGTTAGGAAATCAGGAAAACCTGCTTGGTTTGAATAAGGCAAAAACTAACTACAGGAGGAACTGACCTCTAACTGTACAACCTCCAAATTAATGTCTTGCCCAGCAAAGACAGCATCGTGATGTTTCTTCATTATAACAGTGAAGTACTTCCATCCAGTGTGGAAGGGGTCTAATAAAGAGAAGCAGCAGTCTACTCTGTTCACTTAGGTGCCGAGTACCTTTGTTTCAATCCACTGTTCTCAGTCTTTTGTTCAAATCTAGGATTTAAAACATTCAGGAATGTTGAACCTGGATCTTCTACTTCATTGATACGTGCTTTCACCATGAACCATGGTGGAGGTGGCAACAACACTGTGTTATTTAGCTAAAATTTAAAGCCAACTTTGAAGAAACACCAGATTTGAAAATTCTGCAACAATTGCATACATTAATTTTCTAGAACAGAAAATCTGAAAGATTAGGTAGAGAAACACAGCAAAGCAACATACTAAAAGCCTCAATTGTTGATTTTTCTTGAGCTTGACAGATTTTCTTTCCATGATAAACCAATCCAGTCTGGGTGACACTCCTTTTTGTATTCTCTGAATGTTTTTTTTCATTCAGTCTTATACAGGCACTACTGGAAATTAATTCTGGGTAAGTTTACCTGTTCTGGTCTCAAAGAAGTCCATAATTTAAAGGGTTGTCTGATGAACAGTGTTTGTTTGCAAATGCTTTTGATGTTCCATGTGCTTTAATGAAGACAAGCTTGGAAATGAGAGGATGAGAAGCCTTCTCAAGGATAATCAGTAGTCTGGTAGTAAGAAGCTGATGTGAAATGTAGACAAATGGCTGGTATTGCCTTAATGCTCCTTTCAGTATCAGCAATACCAGCTTTTTATGAAGAGTTCTCCAGTCCAGCAAAGAGTGATGCTCAGGAAAACAGTGTGTGTTTCAGTAAGGATTTCTTTTAGTTTTTATATGAGAATAGTTACTAAAATTTTGTAGCACCTTTTTTCAGATGGGTGTAGCAATGAGTGTTGTCCAGGTAAACTAGTTTAGAGCAATAAATTAATGCTCATTGGCACAGAAGTGGAACAAAAATCTGTCTCTAAAATTCAATCTGTGATTGTAGTCCACTCTGAAACAGTAAAAGGGCCTGAGTGTAAAGATCAGTTGTATAGCTAAATTTACTCTCATTTCAGGTTCCTCATTTACATCATAAAACATATAGTGTGGCATTCCTCTGAAGACAGGGAATGTGCTTTGAGAAACCAAGTCTGTATTATGCTTCCTGTATTTGTATGTAAGGGACAAATAAAACACACTTGAATCTTTATCAATTTACTTAAAATTGGGGATCACACTGGTTGAATAATGATTGATCAGTTTTGTATACATTTCCCAGGGTTTTCTAGTTGTGTGTATGAAGGGTTGGAATTTCTTCAAGGAGAACAAGTAATTATTGAATGCCACATTATTTCACAGTAGCTTCCCCATATGTGTATGCACTATCTAAGCTAAGTCCTAAAACTGCTGTTATGGTAGAGACATTTTTCTGAATTAGGTAAAGCTAATGAGTTGTTAGAAGGTAAACTGTGTTCCAGGTGCATCTTTCTAGCTGCACATCTAAGACAAACATGGACTTGGCAATGGTGTGTGTCCACTATCCTCTTGAATAAATTTGAGTCTGAGGAACTGAAAAACAGTTTTTAATTTTCCTGACAAGAAGCCATCATTTAAATGAAAGTGGATTCAGTACAATGCATAGATATTCAGTGTTTATCATGTTTCTTGAAATGAGAAATTGATTATCCTAAAAAATGACAGCTTTCTAAATCTTTAGGTAGTTGTAATTAAAATAACAGTCATCCATCTGCTGTGGAATCCCTTGGGATTTCACTCTATTAAAAAATTTGCAAATATGGAAAAATCAAATGAGTTTGGGTTGTTATCATTTTCAAGATAAGAGAGGAGAAAAAATATCTGATAAGCCACTATGCAGTTGCAGTGTTTAATTATAACACAAATCTTAGTTGAAGTCCACTTTCTGCTAGCAGCAATGTTACTGATATGATATGGATTCTGATGAGTAAATAACACATGGTATGTACATTAAATATTGATGGACTGTCCATCCCCTTTCCCAGAATTAATACTTTCTAGTTTGCTTTTATTTTCTTTCTTTCTTAAGAAGCAAAAAGACAAACAAAAACCACAAAACCTTGAAAACTAAATGATGTCTACCTGTAATAGGCAATAGGATGGCAAGAAACTGAAACTTGCTATAGTAGTAAAACAGGCAGTACACATTTAGGTGTATGAAGTTTCTAAAATAGCCACTCGCTCTTCCTATTAGTGGATTCCAGTTCATTGCAACATAAGTGCTTTGTGGAAATGTATTAGTTTTGTCAAGGTTCAAATAAAACCATTTCTCAAAGAATTTCACTTTCAGAGTCATCTAATATGTTGGTGTCTGGACTTCTCAACTGATCACTGCCATGTGTTGCAGACTGCCCAAACCTGGGAATGCTATGACCTTTCAGGGTCAACTGGATTTTTTTTGATAGCTGTTGTTGTGCAGATGACCTTGCAGTTGAGTTCTCTAGTTCCACCACACTTTGTCTCTGAAACAGTTCTGCCATCTACTGCCAAAGGGTCAGAACATTTGGGATATCAGGTCTTGGCTGTAGAACTCAAATGTCACTGTCTGTCCCTTCTCTAGATGAAGTTTAATTCTCCATCTGAACAAAATCTCATAAAAACTTTCTACTGTTTAATGAGTTTTTAATCTTCTCAGGGTCAGGTGGATCGGGTAATGAACTGAGAAATTTTAAAAACACCAATGAGGAGCTGTCTTATTTGATGAATGCATGGTTTTAAAGATGGGTGCCTACTTTAAAGATGTTGGTAGCAAAAAGCATTTTGCCCTTTGCTAGTTCATATGTAACTGGACTGAGAATATGGTCCATTCTTAATAATACCATCAAAAACAGCTTGAGTATTTGTAATGACCAATACATACAGAAGTTCTAGATAAGACTATTTTGATTTTGTATTGTTATGACAAGCACAGTGATGACATAACAGATACTTTCAATAGTCAAGGTAGAATTGCACATGAGATTACCTAGCTCTGATGAGAAGCCAACAACATTCTCCAGCAATTATTCTTGGCTCTTGTTTACCTTATCTTCATTCACAGCTGAAATCCAACTTTAATCATGCTGTTGCTTGAAATGGGTTGGGTTTTTTTTAGTAGACAATTCTAACAATAAATGTGAGATTCAGACTATTGGAACTGCTCTAGATGAGTAGACTGGTGAAGAAAATGACAACATCAAAAAACTGTAGCAAATTGACAGAAGAGAATATTCTGAGGAAATGTATGACTCCAAATAATGTTTTAAAGTAGAAAACTTTCATAAGAATGTCAAAAGGAGAGTGGGGATAAGTACTGGCAATATATTGACTGCTGGGATAAATGCCAACTGTCAGTGTTCATGTTTAGGTACCTGTTGAAGACTAAGTAGAAAAACCTGCTTATTTGTTTAAAAACCAAACAAAACAACAACACTAACACCCCCAAACAAACAAAACAAAACCAACAACAACCAAAGAAACAAACAAAAACCACACAAAACCCCCCAAAGCAACCAAGAAATAAAACAAACCACACATTTTTTGAGTTTCACGATTTCAGTTTATATAGACAAAGCCAAGGACTAGAGGTCTGAATCAAAAGCATTTGCTATACATACAAAGAAAACTAATCTTTATTACAATCACAGAAGTTACAATTTAACATTCATTATAATTTTTCAAGGAATACTTATATAACCATAAAAACATTTGGCCTGGGCACCAGGAAGTGAACAAGTTAAATCAATAATGTGAGCAACAGCTTTAGTAATTTTCTTCACTTAACACAAAAGAAGCCAGTAGTTTCTTTGGGGTAACAGCAGTTAAACAGGGGAATAAATTAATTATTACTTAAAGACCATAAAAGTTGTATGAAATACGCCATAACGCTGTTTTAGCTTGGCATCCGGTCATGCTATGTAGACCATTTTGTGACTTAAATACATAAAAGCTTCTTCATGGTATGAGGGAAAATGAGTAAGAAATCAATCTCTCATGAGTTGTAAAGTTCATTGAGGTCTAGTCTGATCAAGAAGAATACTTCTGGACTGTGCATGCCAATTAACTTACTCTGAAATGTTTGTAGCTATAGACTGACTTTAATAATAATATGTAATTGCCTTTGCAAATCATGCCTTATCATGCTTCCGTTTTTGTGCTACTGAATGCGACAAAACATTTTGAGAAGTGTTGCGCATTAGGATGCTTGAAATGGGCATGATCAGAGTTAGGACAAATGATCGGTCATGACCTCAAATCAAGGAAACACTAGGATTGCTTAAAGAATTGTTCCCCATCTTCCCTTCGTCCTGTTCTTCCCATTCCACCTAATCCATTTTGATATTTACAATTGCTGAGGTTTATAGGAACACCTGAAAGATAAAACTCACAGAAGAGAATCAGCCCATCTTTTCCCATGGACACAAGATGAAAACCTTCAAATTCCTTTCCAACACTAGGTTTTGTTCTGCAGTAAATAAATAATCAAGGAAAGGGCTTGTAAGCAGAAATTAATCGCCATCTCTCCCCAGGATCACCTGATTTGCATCTGGAATTATCCAGGGTGCACAGGATTTCTTCTCTTTAGAGATGAAGACTATATAGGCAATGTCAGTAAAGCCCTGCCCTCCACACTCAAGCAGCATTGGTCCTAATTCACTCTTTTTTTTTTTTTTTGTGGACCACTGAATTAGATTTGGAGGTAGAAAGTTTGGAAACAATGGGAAAATTACCAAGTCGTAAAAAAATACCTTTTTATTCTAGAATAAAGACAATAAAACACATGAAAAATTGTAGAATATTGTCTTTATTTTAGAATAAAGAGGTATTTTTTGTTAGTGTTTTGTTAAAAGTTATTACTGACAATTAATAGTTTACAGCCCTTAGTGTTTCAAAGAAAGCATTTTCTCTTTTAAGTGAAGAAGATTGTGATAAATAGAGGATTTTTAAAAAACAGATTTAAGAGCAGGCGTACCGATGTTTCTTATGATTAGCTGGTGTTTTAATGCTAATACAAAGAGTAGTTACATGGGTAAAAAGCCCCAAGCATATAGTTTACACTATAAAATATTCCATACTTAGTGCTGTGGAGTTTTTTATGGATTTTAGAATGAGAGATAAAGTCAGCTTTCTATTATAATAATTTTTTTTTTTGCATTATAAATCAGCTCTTAGAGAATTCTGATACCTTTCAAGTCATTAGTTTAATTTTAGCTTAATTTCTATTTTAACAATGGTTTAAATTTTTAAAGAAAGAAGTGTAAAACACGTGTTCAACATAGAATTTTTCTTTTATTAGATAAATAAAAAGGAAGCTGACAAAGCACATTGTTCATTCCATTTAATAATATCCACAATGGTGTATCACGTTGCTATCTAATTCACAGTTCAGAGAGCTGTTCTGTCCTTTGTGTGAGGATAAACAGCATTCTTATTCAGAAAATTGATCTGTTGCTGCCTGTTGTTATGAAACCCATCTTGTTTCAAGACAGTTATATCAGGTCTTTTGATAAATATCTGTCAAATGAGTTTTGTAAAAAAAATTAAGTTCAGTGTATTAAATCAGAGGTATGAGCATCATTACAATAAACAGTCACAAGATATTCCTGCAGGCTTACTAGTCAACTTTTTGTCCATGGATTGCAATATGCAGTATTTTGATATTCCACGTACTGTCAATAACAATTTTCTAAGCTTAATGGAGCATTTAAGGTTTTTAGGTCTAGTTTTTAATCAGTGGGAAGTGGTCCTTTGTGTATTCTAAATGACTTTATGGTTTTCTGAAGCCTAGTCTTCCCCAATAGGTAAACAAAATGGAAAATCAAAGCTTCTGACTCATGACAAAGAACCACGGTTTGTCTGTTCCCATTGTGAGCTGTGGATTGACAGCAACTTGACTGCCTAGTGTACATAGCAATGATTATATCAAATACACTGGTGCACAAGAGCAAGAGGTTTTTGCCTTGATGAGGTAATGTGTAATATAGAATTATTATTCAATCCAAACTCTATGTTGATTTTATCTTCTTTCACAATACAGGTAGAAATGGCAATAGAAAAAAACTGATAAGGAAAAAAACCTTTTCAGCAACTAAGAAATTATTACAACAGAGAGGAAAAGGCAATGAGATCTTTTAATTTTAATGGAAAGTAAGAATTCAGTACTTGCTCTAAACTGTTACAGCATGGAAACTAGGCTCAGACTGTGGGTTGTGATATGGCTGTTCCTCACTGCACCATTGCTGAACTGTGATACCAGCTCCTGCATTAACAGCCACAGGAGGATCCACCTCAAACTAGAGGCAAGACTTCCTTGTGGCTTAGTGATTGTTCTACTACTTGCCTATCCCCTGGCATTAAATACAGTCGTGTCAGGACTGAATTAGCTATTAGTCATAGCCAATTCAATCAGATTCTTCCCATTTTCCAGAATGCCTCTTTCCTTCACAGTTGCACACAGGAACCTGAAAATAAATTGACATAATATGGTAATTGCAGCCTAAGTAAACAGGCAACTTGAAACAGGAGCTTTAAAAAGATATGAACTGTTTCACTCATCTCAGTGGGTTTTAAACTGAAAAGCCATGTGATTTTGTATGTATTCTTCCAAACACTGTGTGGCTGGTATGCAGCTATGCAAAAGATATTTGAACTTCTGTTCTTTCGGTAAAAAAAAACTCTGATGTGCATTTGCTATTTCAATCCCATCATGTTACTGAATAATTCTTTTTCACTCAAAAGACCAGTTCATTTTTCTTATATGTTTTTGTCAGAGTACAAGGTTAATTTCTCATGACCCTAATATTTATATCATTGTCCTCTATTAAAGTTATAATACAGTGGGTTGCTCTTTTTTTCTTACCATACTTCCTCTGCCAAATTGTTTTGATTGTTGAGTGTAATTGTGCTGTATTGTTTTCTTCATGAAGATTTTAACCCACTTCATCTCATCTAAACAGAGTGCTTCTTAGGTTTGTTTTTTTTTTCTTTAACTTTTCTTCCTAACCAGAGGTATTTTGTCTTTAGTGTTTGTTTGTTTACCAGGAACATAGACTGTTTACCTGGATAAGTAGCAAGGAATCCTTCAGTTTGATTTCTCTATCTGACCAAGAAGGATTTAGAAAAAAAGGATGATATAGTACATGAGAGAAACAATGCCTCATTTTAATTGCATTTAGAATTTAAAATTTTGAGAAAATATTGCAACAAAGGTTGTTTTATTTCATGAGTTATTCATTTGTCTAACTTGGATATTTAATTTTAAAAAATGAAGAAAATGGGGCCTATATTACTGTGTGAAAGAACAATGCATAGAAATACAGGATTTTTAAAATCCGTCCATTATAAAGTTTTCTGTCATTTGTATCTAAGAATAAACTTTTTTACTACATTCATTTTTACAGCTAGGAAAATAAAAAAATCCTGCCTTGTCTGATTTCTTAGCCAGAATGATAAAGTTCTACTAAGAAATGGAAGTGAAAAAAAATTTTTTACATTGTGATATAAAGCTACTGATAACCATTAACAACAGTGAAGATTTCCTTATGAAAAAATTATTTTAATTAAAAAAAAAAAAACACATATGAAGAATGAAGGTTCTTGATGCATCCTTTGCAAACACTGCTAAACTTGTTTCAAATAAGAAACAGTTCTCCAGAATTGGTATTCATACATAAAAGAAGCTGTACATTAGTATTCAGTTAAATTTATATATAATACGTCATTAGGTTTGTTTGTTTGTTTGTTAGCCATGGATGCAGATATGAAGAGTGAAAGCCTTTCATCTGTGCAGCAGCTTGGTGTTGAAATGACAGTCAGGTAGGTACATGGTACTAAAATATTTCCATAGTGTATTTCTAGGATTTGTTTGATTTTCGTGAATGACTTTAATGGTACTTAATCCATCAACTCAATACTTTATGCTATTTCAATCTAAAGACCATCTTTAAGAAAATTAATTCTAACTTTGAAAATAGAAAAGGTATTAGTACATAATTAAATTATCTTTACAGATTATATAGGTTATTATCCTTTATTGTTGCAAAGGCTAATTGTAACTTGTTAGTAAGATTTACCATAAAATCACATTATCCTGAGTTATGTGCCTTTTTAGCTCACATTACTTCTCTAAATAGTTCTGTTTAGCTAAGCTTAGTTATATGCAATTTAAACATTTCATTTGGTTGGTAATTTGCAGAGCCATGATGAAGGAAAAGCTAATGTGTCTGTAGTTCTACAGATTGTTATCTTTAGAATTAGTATTGGAATTCTGATGCTAATAATTATGCATACCATATAATTAGATGGAATTCTAAGTAATGTATGTGAAGAAAATGAGTCGTGTGCTTTAGAGTACTTGTTCCTCCCCACCACAGTCTGTAAAACTGAACTAAAAGGAATTCAGGTGAATTTAGGAAATTTTAGGAATTTATAACACTGAGTAGCAGATGTTTGGTGTGTATCCTTCCTAGATAAAGAACAACAGGTTTTATTAAACCATTTATGTCTCTACAACATAGTGTTTGTTATGAACAACACTATGACAGCTTAACTTTCACAGGCCTATTAAATATGAATTCTTGCTTTTTTAGGAATAAAAAATTAGTAATTTTAACCTTTAAACAGCTTCAGTTTTTAACATTTTATGCTAGGTATGGAAAACATCTAAACTTGCTAAAAGAACATGCTGAAAATGGGCTATGCTTTGTGCTAATGAATTGTGAGAAATTTTTGAAACAACAGCAAAGAACTGTGGTATCCTCACTCTGTATCCTTTCTTGACGGTATAAATGATATTGCCTAAAAATGCCAGTGGAATTCAAACTCTGGGTTTGTGATGGTGGTGTAGATGTGTAATATGTACTGAAAGGGAGAAAAACAATACTTCCAAATTTTGTTATGTTGAAGTGCACTCAAGGAAATCTTCATCTTTTTGTTCCCGTAATTTATTAAAATTGTAAGTCTCATTCTTTTTTTGTCTTAAGCTGTTTTGGAGTAGGATCGCATCTTTCTATACATGATAAAGAGTCTGCAGCAGTGCACCTTTGAGCATTAATGAGTATTTGTGGTACTCCCTCAATACCAGCAGTGTTAATGGTACTGCCTATGCAATGATATGTGACTGTAATTGGATCAACAGGAACGTGTTGACTTCTGACTCTTTTAGATCTACTCTGGAACTTCTTAAAAAATAAAACAGATACCCCTTCCAACAAGCATCGCTATATTCTTCAGGTATTAGACTTACACATCCCTATTAAAATACACTACAGGTATATTAGCTAGAATATGCTTAATCTCCTAAAAAAAAACCAAAAAACCCCACCAAAACGCCTTTTTTTTTTTTACTTACCTTTTTTTGTCTCATAATCTTCTCAACTTCTGTTTTCCTCCTCCACCATTCTCCTTTCTTGTACTACAAGCACACTTGTTTTGGTGTGGGGTTTTCATATTTACTTTTTTTTAAATTTACTTTTGTTAATTTGGCTTGAATTACAGACTGGAAAAAAAGGTAGCATATAGGGAAAATAGCTTAAATAATTTCTATTACTTCAGTATGAGAGGCAGCCGTGCCTCAAGAAGCTACCTTCTGTGCAGGTATATGGGACCCTTGTGCCATCTCTAACAAACCAGCTCTTTCTTCTTTGTTTCTGGGCCTGGGGAGGAGGTGAAGGGCTGCAGTTCCATCAGGGCAGTGAGGGGGAGGTCTCTGCCCAAGTTCCTTAGCCTTCTCTCACAGGCTGCTTGCGGGAGCGCTATGGTGGCTACGACTGGTTTGCGTCTTCTGTCTTCCTCATAATGTCAGGGGACGGTGAGAAGACACTGACATTTCTTCAGCGATTTTCACGTCTTCTTGTTTCAGCGTTTCTCTGGCTACCAAGACTGCATGTATCTGTAAGAATTTAAAGCTGTTTCTTTCTGAAAGGCAACTTTGCAAATTTCTAAAGCAGATTCTATCAATTTCCTTAGTTTTGGGTCCCCTAACTGAATACGTGACCTTGAAAAATTCCCTCAGAAAAATATAGATTTGACGTTTGCTGAAATGGTGGTTTAAAAGTAGTGAAATAACAGGTGGACTGGTAGTAAAGGCAATGCTGTTGAATTTTAAACCTGGCAGTAAAATAAACTTTGTTATTGGCATTAAATTCTGTGTGAAGGCTGAGATACTTTTGAATGACTTTTTATATATATTGTACAGTCTGCAAGTCCCTCTTTTTGATTTTTTTTTATAAAACTATCAGTTTTAAAATTTACTAAATACATTACAATGTATGTAGTAAATTTTTTAAATTATTACTGCCCAAATACTGAATGCTTGACAATTTAAAATTATTAATATTTTGGATCAAGTTTGTAGCATAGGAAACATCATCTTTCATTAGGGGTGATTCCGTCTATCTCAACTAAAACTTTTCCAGTTTGACTTTGTACATTGTCGCCTTGTCCTGAATGTTCTGAACATAAACTATAAACTCACTATAATCCTTACTAGAGAACTGTGGGGTATAAAAAAGCACGGATTAGATTCCGTACATCTTCTTCATGCAGGATTCTGTATTAATATGAATTGGTCTGTCCTTGCACTATAAGTGACTGCATTGGTTAACTCACAGCACTGAGTGCAGCCCTGAGGTTGTTCCAGCACGATGAGATTTTGCTCCATTGTGTAAATATAATTATGCTGAACACTGTCAGTGCTGAGAAACTTCAGTGTCATCTTCCATACAAGAACAAGCCAGCACTGCAGTAAGGTTGCTGCAGTGCTAACATTTATTCTCAATACCTAAATGATATTTTTCATAATATATCTTGAAAACATGAAGAGAAAAATTAACCTATTTGCGTAATTACTTCAATGTAGACTAAAATAAAATGTCAAAACATGAATGAGGAATTATCCAGCCATTGGACTGTGATACTGCCTACCTCAGGAAGAAGGAAAATTCCGTGACTTTCTAGCACAAAGCCAAAGACTCATTACCTATAAACCAGGCGCTGATATCCAGACCTTTCCATAACAATGGTTTCTCCATCCCTGCTTTTTTGCTAATTTCCATTAGCGCTCCCATGTGTTCCAACATGTTCTACATGTTTTTCCTAATGGTAGTAACAGCTTTTTTGTTTATTTTCTGTCTCTAAAATAACTGGGATGACTTATCTTACAAGTAATTATGTATATTTTTATATATTGTTCTTACAAGGTATTCTAAAGTAACACATTTTTGTAGTCTGTAGTCCTTTTCCTCAAATTTGTTGATGTTGTTGTTGTTAATCAGATGCACCTGCCTATTACCACGGTGGAATCTGGCATCCATCCAGTCTATTTCTGCAGTGCTCACCACATTGAAATGTTGCTGAAAGCTGAGTTGCCACTTGTCTTTTCAGCTTTCCACATGTCTGGTTTCACTCCATCCCAGGTAACTGATGAAAGTGTAGCAATGTACCATCAGATTTTGAGTTAAATCCACAAAATGGAAGACTTTCAGAAACTACTGTGGTTTTCCTATACAGCACTTGTGTGGTAGTGAGGAAACTAGGGTTAAGAGATGGTATTGAATGCACAGTGACTTAGAACATCTGAAAAAAGAAAGCAACTGATGTTGGTCAGCAGCTGGTGACCTTCCATTACAGGTTCATGCAGGAAAATTCATAAAATAATATAGGCTAAACCCTCAGATTTATTACTAAAAATAAATAGATTATCTTATTCCCTGGAATAAGTTTGAAATTTTCCATAGGAAGGAATTCAGTAATTTGGGATACGTATATAATAAGAAACAGTTCAGGTGATATTGGAGCAAAATCAATTTTATTTGAGCTACCATAACTGTTACAATCAGTAACACACTGTTCTTCTATAATAAAGAGAAGTTGCTAAAGAAGACGTTTTATCCATACTGTTGCCTTTCATTTAACCTACTTACTGCAAGTCTTTGGTAATGCGGAATGCTAATGTATGGAGCAGTACTTGTAAAGACTACAGTCATGATGAAACATAGACAGCTTCATGCAATAATGAGTTGCATTGCCAATGCAAAGGACTTCTCACCACAGTAAGAAAACTTACTGCTGTTCCAAGGCAAGAAAAATATTTTTAATCTTAAGCCTTCAAAATTCCTTTTTGCCACAGGATTTGTGGTTTTAAGAGACTTCTTAATGGGGGCAGATGCCAGTGTGGTACATACATTGCTTAAAATAGTCATTTTGGAATTTGGTCTTTGAGGAGAGAAGATTGACAGATGAGGTAGTTTGTATCAGCATAGGAATGAGATGTTTAGAACAAGGTTTCTGTATTGGGGTGGAAAACACGGGGACAGTTGCTCCTTCCTCAACTATTCTTGCCTTAAGTTATACTGCATGCTTTTTTTCCTTGTTTGCACTCAATAATAGACCGGTTATTGTTCTAAACTGCTGGCAGGTTGGTTTTTTTGTTTGTTTGGGGATTATTTATTTCTTTTTTAATTAATGTACTACTGAAATGCCACTGATAGGTGCCACCTTGTCTTCTGTATGACTTGAGAGTTCTACTGCAGGATTAAAACCAAATAAACCCTGAAGTGTGAAGACAACTCTGATGTATTTAAGTGCTTGCATGCATCAAGAAATACCTGAAAACAGATTTAATGCCAGAGTATGGCTTGTGTCATCTAATTAGAATCTTGGTACTTCTGCTGCTGCATATATTTAAACACTGTAAGGACTGATTAGAAGAAGATTTGTGGTCTAGAAGTAGATGAAATGTACTGTGCACATCTCAATACATTGTGACTTAGAACTGAAAAAAAGAGATCACTGTGTTCCATACCCACTTCATTATATGAAATTGTGTCTTAGGGAAGGGACTAATATTCATTTATAAGGCAAAGAACTAATTTAATTTAAAGAGAAATCCACATTAAACACACTTTCAGCAGCCTTATTACCACATTTTATAAAAGTTTTGAAGAAATCATCTTTGCTTTCCTAGGACTTTGTCTCTTTCCTAGGAATTTTATGTCTCAATCTCAAGAATTGCCAGAGTATACTCAGATAAGTGAGATGCATAGATGCAGGGTGTTATGTTTATCAGAACTCATTAGAAGTCTATTCGGAGCCAGTGATTTAAAAAATGGTGATTCTTGCATTCTTTTGTATTTTAAGCCTTTTATTTTCATAATTTGGGTAATGTTGTACATGTAGTATAGAAAAATAAAGAGATAAGGCTGATCAATTATGACTGGATGTCTACAGCAATTTAATTATATAAAATTTTATTCTCATCTAGATTTGTCTGCAATGGATAACTCAGTGCTTCTGGAATTATTTGGACTGGCATGAGATCTGTCACTACATTGCTATATGTATTTTCCTTGGTCCTGATTATCAAATATATATGTGTATTTCTGTGTTCAGACATCTACAGCAAGACATCCTGAAGCACACTGAAGCCCAAGATCTCCAAGTTTTCCTTAAAGTAAGGCTTGCTTTATTTTTACTTTAAATTTTTCTATTGCTACAGGGAAGCAAAGCTCTCAGTACTGGAAATATATGTTACTTAATCTGAAGCTCTTCTAGAGTTTCACTTATTGATTTTAAGTGAAATAATACTTTAATTTTATTTACTCAGTTATTTACCTGGCAGGAGATTGTGTAGTATTTTCCAGAGAATAGCTTTCCTGCATTATGTTCCCATAAGCAGACAGCCACATTAAGTCATGAGGGCATTTGATTCAGTCCTCTCTGTGTGGCCTCAATGTTGTTAAACTTGATGTTCTCCAGAAAGGTGGCCTTCTACCAAAGCTTGAAGAGATGTGGCACAAAGCTCAGTGTTATTTTGAAGAGATGCCAGTTCCTGTACAACCATCCCCGCAATTTCATGGTTTTGGCCATCTTACAAATTACATTTGGTTATCGGATTCTTTTTGCAGGGTGCTACCTAGCTACAGATGTAGTTGTGAATAGATACACATATTTGACTCTTCTTCCCAGAGACATTTTTGCTTTTTTGTCGGGTCTTGTTTTTTGTCTCTAGTCAAAATTAAAGTATTTTGAGAGCTATATATCTGCATCTTCATCCTAACGACAATAGTTCCCTGACTAGTTTGCATCCTACTTCTTACATGTGAATATGTCAGCTCAGTGATTTTCCTTGAAAACATTTGATACACAGTCTAATGAGCAAATTGTTTCATTTGTCCTGGTTTTGATCAATGTGCTTTAAAAAATACTTCATCTTGATTGCATTATTGGGATAGTTTATTTGAATTATAGGAAAGAGAGTTTTTATGTTGTCACAGAATAAACGGGCCAAAGATTTGACACAATACTGTTAAATTAATGACAAATACTGTAACTTAAGATGCTATTGGAATATTTACAATTCATTGAGTGGTTACTGCAGAAAACCAGGAGTTAATAGCATACTTAAACTGTACTGTTGCTTTTGATAGCTCTTAATTCATCTAAACAAAAAATATTCTGTCATTGTATTAATTTGATTTCAGCTCTGTTATGGGTTTCATGTGAAGTTACTTGGGTTTACTTGCAAAGGTGTTAGTCAGCTGCCCTTTTATTCAAATAACCAAATTAATTTTCAGGTTTTGGCCTACTTCTCAGCACAACATTCACAAATTTGGATTACTGTAGTAGAGCATTTCTCTTAGAAGTCAAAATATAAACTATTGTGAGAACATAATCCAAGTTAAGAAAAAACCTAATACATCTGCAACCTTTGAATATTCATTTTATATGTTTTTTTAATGTAATCTCACATCTTGAACTTCATACTAGGAGTGATCAGTTGGTATATGAAAAGTCCTGCTGCCTGTTTTCCTTCCAAGAACCGATAGTACTTTTAAAAAAAAATATAAATGTACTGTCATTTGCACATGAAAAAAAAAAAAGAGACATTTTTGCTGTCAATTCAGATGGCATTATGCCTAGCAATAAAACATAAGTAAAACATTTACCCTTTCAATGTGTCCTCCTAGTGACAGATGACCACCTGTGAAAGAGATCATCTTTGATTACTCTGTAATTTGCCTTTTCTCTGTGCCAGGAAGAAAGAAGCAGTAATGAATTGTCCATGAGCATATTTTCCCCTTTTCCGGTTCTTTCTGTTGGCTGAGATGGGTTACTAACAGTTATGAACCCTCTGAGATATCGTGAAGTTTCAGCATTAGCTGAATTTTAAAGTTATTGATTGATCTTTTATAACTCCTTTTATGGAAGAATGAAGTGGCATAGCTTTGTCATTTCCACATATGAACCAAGAATAGAGGAACCTGCCACCTCAGTATACCTATCTTGATTATATTCGTTTCATTTGGATAAAATCCAAGAAACTGGGGCTGCAGGTTTTGTGACTTGTAATAGCACGTGTAGACTAGTTATGTCAGTCCCTTTTAGGAGTAATTTAGATATTCTTCAGTTTATTTTCTGTGAGTATGGGCCATATGACTGACAACTAAGTTGCTGACCAATGCTTTAATATGTGCACACACGTAATAACTGACTACTTAAAACAAAAAACAACAAACAGACAAAACAACAAAAAAAAAAGAGTTCCCTATTGGACTTAGTTTTCCATTGTTATCAACCTTCTTATAGTACGTGAAGTGCAGCTTGGAAGGTAAAGGTAAAATTGTGCCTTTGATTTCATTTGTGAGTAGGGGAGGAAAAATCTAAAGACCATCTCAAATTCCTGTTCAGATGCCAAAGAGTAGCTTTCCAAGCCTGAGTAGATATTCTCAGGAGAATTCTGCTTAGCAGAGATGCACAGTCAATTCTACTTAGCAGAGATACAACGTGTCCACAAGGACTGTCTGACTCTAGAGAGCTTTTAGCAGCACATGCAAACAAGCAACAGTGGTAATACTGCTTAGTAGGTGGTGGAAACACAAGTTCTTCCAGTTCAAAGCAGCAATAAATTCACACATTTTACTTAGACTGTTTTTCAGGATCCTGCTTTCTGGGGTGTCTCATCCCTCTCCCTCTAATGTAGTAGTCGTGAGAAGGAATGTGACCTGTTCATTTTTTTTTAATTTTTTTTTTTGCTGAGGGTACCTTGTTTTACTCCGTTTGGGAATTAGTAAGAATTAATTGTTTGTGGTGATGCAAGAGTGTTTATTCTGTCTTCATCTTTCTTTATCATTGATTTTTAAAATAAGTATCTACCATTATTCTCCTGGTTTTATTGCAAATCTAGTTGGGTACAAAAACCACATTAACAAAACTTTTAGCATGCCATGTGCTGCTATAGAAATCTTTTCAAGGAATGTTTTAGTACCTGTCTGTGCCTTCTTCAAGTCTGTTTTCCTTACAAATCTTCATATGGCACGTTCTCAAAAAATGAGATGAACAATGCCCACCTGAAAAAACTATTTGTTACTAAAACTATAATTAGAACTGTCTGGGAGCAGATATTACCAGTTCTTTATTTCTAAATTAAATATAAAGAAATATGTGCATTTTAAACTCCCAAGCTGTAACAAGATGAAGAAAATGAGCAATCTTTAGAAGGTTGGCATTCATCTTTTTTTTTCCTAGCTAATAAATGTTTTCTGTGTGTATTTGTGCAGGAAGAAGCACTCCATGGATTTCGAGTGAGTGATTATTTAGAATACATGGAAAGCTTGGAGGCGATCTACAGACCTAAGCTGCTGAAAGACATGAGGAACATAAGAGTGCAGAATACGTAGATGAAGCAAAAAAGCACTTTATTTTCCAGTTTTGGTTACATCCTTTAAAAAGATACTGATTGATTGATATATCAATCTCACCTAAAATATGTCAGGCTGTGTAAATGTACATACTGTAAAATACATAAGGATGGTTTTCAGAGCATAGTTTTTGCAAAAGGTCTTAATCGAAGTTTGATAAGTTAAAATACCACATTTTTCCAGACAGGCTGTATGTGCAACCTCATTTTCACTTAGCAGAAGGCAGCTTCAGAACCCACCTGTAGGACGCTGAGGTGTCATCTTTACAACACGTGTCTTCCCTATAAAGACTTGAACTTAATCCCAACTCAGTGCATTATTGTCAGCTCCTCGTAGCAGTGTCTTAAAACCTTCATATTTTGCTAGGGTCTGACAAAGTGATTTTTCTTAGAAACAACTGCTAATGTGTATTCCTATGCATGAGAAATCAAGAAATTAAAACCATACACATCTCTTCTGAATTTGTGGATAAGGTTGAGAAAATGGGGGTTCAAATACATGCAATGAAAAAAGACTGATATTCCTGTCCTCTTTTAAAATAAATAATTCTATGTCATAAACCATTTATCTGTAACAAAGTGTCCGTCTGCGTAAGTGAATGAGAAGTCCTTGAGTGGCCTGCATATCCTGTGTCTGGGAAAAAATCATTCTTAAAGATTCTGGTTTCATTCAGACAAGAAGACTATTAAGAAGCTTTTTGTGCGTGAAGGTGTTCTTTCAGTAGATGCACTGATCCTTTCTTAGGATCTCAATTTCATTTCAGCCAAAGTAAGAGGCTGGAACAGGCTGCCCAGAAGGGTTGTGGAGTCTCCACTGGAGACATTTAAAACCTGCCTGGATGCATTCCTATGTGACCTGCTCTAGGTGGTCCTGCTCTGGCAGGGGGGATGGACTAGATGAACTTTTGAGGTCCCTTCCAACCCTTAACATTCTGTGATTCTGTGTAATAGTTGCACTACTTTAGTTTAGAGTGAAATGCTCTATTCCTGTGGTTGCCTTTACAGAGATTTTTGGTCTTGATAATTATTTTTGCTTAGGAAGTTGGTAAATTGCCCTCTACTTTATAATATCAAACCCTTAGTACCTTGATGTTTATCAAATGAAACAAGATACAGCTTCTCTAGCAAAAGGTTACTTATCTGTATTCTTATGGGAAGAAGTCTTCATACTGTCAAGTGCAAGTAACTGGCCTATAATTGTTCAAGTCCCTGCTGTAGCTCATTTAGTAACTAAACTAAATTCTGCAAATGCATCCTAGTTATGTAGGCAGTATTACCAGTTACACAGTGAAAGTTAAGTGTTAATTAGTTCTATATTTGGTTAATGAAGTAGAATGTTACATTTCATCAACACCTGCAATAACTTTTTCTTTACAGAATGTCTGGAATCTCAAAATATCTTGATTATAATTTGTGATATAATAAATGTTTTAGAAGTCCAACAGAAACCCAGAAAACACAAATGTCTAGTTTAGATTTATCCCATATCATTGCCACATTCCTGTAAGACAAACTAGACATTACTGCAAAGTTCTTGAAAAACAACTTTGCTGGATATAATAGTGTGAGCACATACACAGATTTAAATAATAAAATACATTAGAACCTCCAGTGAAAGTTTTGTAATTATATGCAACCTAACGGTGAACACTGACAAAGGTTTTGCCACTAATTTCTATTTTCCTGACTCTGCATTTCAGAAGTTCATGGGTTTAGCTTTTTTGTTTTTTTCTGTCTAGAAAAAAAAAAAGAGTTTTAAATATTCTTGGAGTTCTGTGAACTGCATTGGCTCACCTACATTCATAAAGGAGGCTGGCAGGTATGAGGAAAGAGTTAGGAGAACTGATAGAGCCAAGTATTTGCCCGACACTAGGGTCACAGAATGTGAAGAGTCCCATAAAAATCTGGTCTTGTAACCTTAATAGCAGTCTCTTTTTTAAAAATAACTTTTTTGGCATAAATCTCAAAATAATCAAATGACAAACATCCAGATGGTGAATAGTGCTAGAACACTAATATGTATTTCAAGACATTCTGTAATTTTTAAAGAGACCATGGCTGATTAAGCTACCGATTATGAAGTCATGAGTTCCTTTATCAGCAGCAGATATTTGTCAGGAAAGTTAGCTCTTGAGCTAGGCATTTGAGTAGCCCAGGGACTCTTGCCATCTAAATAGCTGCCACTTCGTATTCCTCATCCACCCACAAAGAAGAGAGAGTCACTGCAGAGCTGACCCTTAATATCTATGACTTTCATCAATATTGCATCAAATTAATGCAAAGAGGTACAGTACACAGTAATAAGGAAGATGAGTTGAATACAAATATAAAGTGAACAGCTTGAGTACCAAGTGCTGCTACTGAAAAAAGCACTTTTTGCATTGCCTCCAGGAATTCAATCAGCTACAGGTTTCCCCATCTGCAAAATAGCTATGCTTTCATGTAGTCCATGCAGGTGCTGAGATGATTAATTAGAGAATATTTGTAAAACATTTAGTGCATGAAAATTTTACATAAATGCTAAATCTTAATGCCTGATGATAATGTAAGATTCCATTGTGCCCAGTAACAGTAAAAGGACATTGACACGTGTTACAAGTAGACTGAAACAGAGCTTGAAGTGATGATAGTCAGAGAAATAAATATCATATTCTATGGACCAAAGACAGTCTAAAAACAAATTACCATTTTAGCAACAGAGATCTGAAGACATGCTCAGAGGTATTACCTCTGCTTCGAAAACTCTTCATCCACCTTTGCTGGCTTATATATATAACTTACATATGAGTTTCTCCCTTCACTCAGCTCCCCATTTTCTGTCAGGGAACTAAAGTCTACTGACATGTAAACAATTTCTATTTCCAAATCTATTTGTATTTTTTCTGTTTCCCTCTTCAAGCTTCTTTCCCCCTTTCCATCTTGATTGTATTTACCTCTCTCAGGCTTTTTCTTTGTTTTATTTTCATCTTTCTCATTGTTCCCAGTCTGCAGTGACAGCCCAAGCACTACTTGTATGTAAAATGTGTAACTAAGCATGATTTAAAATAAACATAATGGGACAAAAGAAGACAATGAAACACTAAATAAAATGCCAACTTGGAAAAATTGAGAAGCCATTTGTAGGAAGGGAGACATGATGCCCACGATAAGCTGTCCAGAGTCCTGTCCCGGTCTCCACTGCTGCTGCTTCCTGTCTGCCATATCCCCCTAACCAGCAGCTGGGAGCTGTGCTGAATAGAAACATCTGTGTTATCCCTCAAAGACATGCAGTTTCCAGACCACCTCCTTCAGCAGCCTCTGCAGCATGACTAAGACTTTGGGGATAAAATTAGAAATCTACAAAAATGATTTTCTCCTGTTCATGTCTGCAAAGTTATTTTACTACGGAAGACTATTGAGTACCTATCTAAAAAAAATAAAAATAATGCTTACTTGCTTTTGTAAAATGGACAGTTCTGCAAGTGAAAACAGTTTTTTCCATTACCATATCTAGTGTTCATGCAACAAGAGAAATACTGGTGGTGGAAGCAACTCGCAGGTTATAATAAAAGTATTTCATAGAATCATAGAATAGATTCATAGAATGTATGGGGTTGGAAGGGGCCTCTAAAGGTCATCTAGTCCAACCCCTCAGCAATAAGCAGGGACACCTCAAACTAGGTCAGGCTGCTCAGAGCCTCATCAAGCCTGGCCTTGAATGTCTCCAGGGATGGGGTCTCCACCACCTCTCTGGGCAACCTGTTCCAGTGAGCTATCACCCTCAGATTAAAGAACTTTTTCCTGAAGTCTAACCTAAATCTACCCTTTTCTAGCTTAAAGCCATTACCCCTTCTCCTGTCACTACAAACCCTTGTGAACTGTAGTGATCCTTGACTTTTCCAGGGACAAACCCCCTCCTGGCACAAGGATTCCCCTGGGTGGCTTGGGGAGAGGTTGTGAAGCTCATGTTGAGCCTTAAGATATTTTGATTAAACGGAAAGAAATCAGGAAAGGAAGGTATGTGTAGCTGGTGATCCAGGAACGCGGGGATTAGGGAGGAGCGGAGACGCGACTCCTCTTTTCACAGGATTTTTCAATCAATGGGACACTTAATCTCCTGCAAGGCAAATTCACTTGCACTTAATTTATTCAAGATGGAACTGGATGAAGAAGTGATTAAGGAGGTTCAGGAAACGGAGAGTTCAGCTGTGGAAAACTTTAAATGGGATCGGGGCTCCTGGGAGGGAGTGACAGAGGAATGGGCTTTGAAATGCTTTTCTCTGCATTGGCAACAGGGGAAGAAAGTACCAAGTGGGTGTCCAAGGAGAGGCAGAAACAGTGGAGGAGCCAACGAGATGGTGGCCCAGGAGAATGTGGGACCTGAAAATGAGTCCTAGGTCTGACAGCTGCTAAATCATCTCTTGGCAGAAGAGTTCCTGGGGGAAGCATTAAAGCCTCTTGCTCACTCCCAAAGTCTCCCTGTGCTCCCCATATCACCCCAGTTAAGCCAACCTGCTAACGACAGACCAGTTGCAGGGCTCCATGCCTCCGTTCAGTGAGTTGTAGGGGATTTCTCTCCCAAGATGCAGCACACCCGTGCTTTGAGGTTTGGGTCCTGCTGACCCCACAGTACCCAGTGCGGGCAACCAGGTCCAGACCCTGACCCGCTCCTGGACACGAGCTTTGTCCCCATCCCTGTCACCTCCTGCACGGGGAGTGCCCGCGGGAGGTTGCCCACCTGCCACCAACACGCACACCAACCAAAAAAAAACCCACAACAAACCCTCTCACTGCAAAACGAAACACAAACACGACTGGAACTCGCCCAGCTCCGGGACGAGCCGGGAGTGGATGTTCCTAATTACACGGCCCGTTCCCGCAGCGCGTCTCCGAAACCCCTCCCGTGGCCGGGCCACCTCCTCCCCACGCCGAGTGGCCACGTCACGGGAACAGCCCCGAGGGGCCCCGGCCCCGGCGAGCGGTTCCACGGCCCCGGCAACGAGAGAAACGACAGGAGCCCTCCTTAAAATAGCAGCTGACGGGCGTGTTGCACCAAGCCGTCTGCAGGAACTCGCAGAATACTGTGGTCGGCACTAATGATACTTTTCTTATTTTTCCCGGTGTCATTTTTTCCCTCTTGCCCAGGGATATTGTAATAAAGAGGTGTTTACAGGCGAGGCCCCTCAGTGACTCTTGGCCCGGCTGGAGGTTTCCACCACGGCGTTTGGAGCTGCTGGTCGGTGCTCTCGGTAGGCTGCACGCGTCCATCACGACTCGTGTGACCTCTGGCTTTCTTCTGGAGGTTTCCAAAGCAAATGCTGCTTTGCGACTCCAGTTCTCACCACTTGCTTTCCCCAGTCACCCATTATCACCAGCTCATGGTGGTTGGGTGGGGGGGTTCCCCCACCCGTGCATTTCCACAGTGGAGGCACCATTGCGTCACTGGCTCCAATATCACAGCTCCGTCCAGCTGCCCTTTGGTGCTCTGAGGCCAGGGCACCAAGCCCCCAACCCTGAATAATGCAGATGTGATTGCAAAGGCCTTTTTATTGGTGAGCAATATGGGATGGGAAGGAGCAAGACCCTCTTCCTCCATAGAGATCTTCCTAAACCAGCCTATAGATACTTGACTGCACATGTATAACCTGCTGGCATAAGGCAGAACTTGGTGTCCATCCACCTCCAGCTTCCACTGATCTCCCCCCAGGAGGTGTGGTGGGGGTCCTAGAGCTGCACCTGGACGTTAACATTACAGTGCAATGAGGAGGATGCTAAAAAAACACCACAGAGACAATTTTCCTCTATCTACCAAGGGCCTGGCTGCTGAAGCTTGCATTTGATGGGTCTCCTCCAGCTCTTCCTAAAAACCCTGGTGCTCCTCAGAGCAGTAAGCCTGCCTGTGGGTCAGGGCTAGCAAAGCCGCTTTGGGAACACTGCTCTTGCCACAGCAGTTTGGAACGCTCGGGGTAAACCCACAGAGGTGGGGCAGAAGGAATTCTCAAGCCCTTGATGTGGGGGGCAAAGTGAGATGGAGATGCTGAGATGCCCAGCAGCCCAGAAGCTATGAGGCAGCTGCTGTCCGGGTTTGTCACACAGACCAAATCCCCATTTCTGCACGTGCCTCCCATTGGGTCCCCTGAGGAAAAAAATACCAAGTCTGGGGTGTTTTGTTTTGGGTTTTTTTCTGGACAGTATGGCAAAGCTTTTCCCTCCCTCTTCTTGGTTGAAAGAAGGCTGAAAGAGCATGTCAGTGGAGTGCAGCCTGGGGATGTCTCTTCTGCAATCCCTACAGCGCGTAACACCAGACCACATCTATTTTTCCGATTAGACCAAATGCTTTCTTAAAAGAAAAAAAATAAAAAGGTCTAAACTTGCAGCTAATGCAAACCAGCCTCAGAGTCTGTGATGACCACACTGCTTCAGGACAAGGAATATCTACCCCAGGGATGTCAGATGTCTTGTGTCCTCCAAGGTGACCTGGGAAGGTGCCAGGCAAGGACAGACCAACCTACAGAGCAGCCCAGTGATGCTACCAACAGAGCCTATGGGATTTTCTGGGGGGGAAAAAAAAGGCCAAAAAAGGGACAAGCCCCAACCAGGGGAGATGGGGTGGACTGCTACAGCACCCTGCCTGCAGCCCCGGCACTGTGGGAGAGCCAGGAGCAGACACAATTCCCGCGTCGGAGGAATGCTTTGCAGCTCTGTACCCTTTCACCAAAATAATCCAAGCGCTCGGGTACCGGCCAGACCACAGGAGAATTACAGCCAAGAAAGCCTCTCGCAGTAGTAGGGAAATAGCAAACCCTTTAACTGTTTTTCCAGATCAGCACAATTATAGCTTTAAATCCACCGAGCAGATTTTTTTTTTTTTGCTCCTCTCCCTCCTCCTTTTCCCTCTTGGCCACACTCAGACTGGAAACGTCATGTCTGTACCTGGAGCTGCCGCAGGGATGGGGGCTCAGGGCACCCTTGGAAGCAGTGGGTGATTGCAAGAATGAGCTGAGGGCGTTGGGTAGCCCTGCAAAGTGGGGGTTCAAAGGGACCAAATCCAGCACTGAGGTTTCTCAGCCCCACTTTGCTGCTAAGCAGGGTTGGGACAGCACGAGACGTGAGCACAGGAGGGAGAGAGAAGTTAGAGAGCATCCAGCACCCTAAAAGCTCAACCTGCAGCCCTTGGAGACCATCTGGCTGCCAGCGTGGCCAGGGACCCCAATCCCCAGCCACACCACCTTGCCAGCAGCATCAGCGAAGCCCCGGGCTCTGCCAGCTGGGGAACTCTGTATTTATTATTTTTACGGCTTCTGAAGGCAAATGAATGTTTATTCCCAGGGTTTTCCTTCCACAGCCAGTTCTTCTCAAGCTTCTTTTTTTGCATAGCTGGAAACTTTCAATCGACAGACACAAGCCCGTGCGGGGCAGCGGTCCCGGCGCTCGCTGTGTGGAGCATCGCAGCTGCTGGAGACTGCTCCGAGGGGGCTCAACATGAGCCCCAGGCCCCTTTCCCTTTCCTGCTTCCCTACTGGAGTGGCTGGTGGAAATAGAAAGCTGAGGGAGGTGGTTGGCATGTCCTGTGCACATGTGGGAGGAGAAGATGGGTCTTTTTGCCCTTCCTTAGGGAGTGGCACAGCTCCTGCTCATGGGATGAGGGGGAGTGGTGAAGGAAAGCAATTGGGAGAGGGGAGGTGAAAGATGGAGGGAACTTTTATGCCCTTTTTCCCATGATCTTGGGCCTCTAAGAACATCTTTCTCTCAAACTCAACGTGATTACAGTTTGTGTTTGCCACAAACATCCCTGTGCAGCATGAGAACACCACATGTGGGGATGGGAGCTTCTCTGTTTGAGGGACATACATCCCATGTGCATTTAGTGAAACGCTTGGCATGTTTGAACACACTCGTTTTACCCAAATAAACCCATCCACCGCAACAAACCTGCCTGGACTCATGTGATTCACACCTTAAATATGCCCCAAAATGGCACAAACCAAAGTGTGACTCAGGGCAGAGGTGCAGCTTGAAGTCAACTCACCGTTTCAGGTCAACGCCACAGTTATCTCTGCCTTTACAGGAACTCCTCCTCCTTCCAACAAAACTCCTGCCAGCCCACTTTGCTCCAGCCAGAGCAGCATGGGGAGCTCCCATTTCCCCCAGTTTTCACCCAAGATGTCCAGCCCTGAGGACACCTCTTGCCCGATGGACACACCATCGGGCACCTCTTGTCCTGCTCGGCACCGAGAGCTGTTGTACGAAGCCACATTCCACATTAGGATAACTTTTGGTAGCCTGTTGTCATTTTTTCCATCCACATACTTGGAGAAAATACTTGGGCTTAATGAAAAAGAGAGAGAAGGTGTTGAGAGGGAGGTCTGAAAGCCACTCACTGCTCTGGAAGACGGTGAGCAGAGAAAAGCCACTCCACAAATCGATGAGCTTCTTGAGCAGTCCATATCCAAGCATTTCCCTCCCACACCCCCCCCCCCCCCCCCCAAGTTTCATAATCTGAATTCTTTCCTCATGGATTTTCCGCTATCAGGGTTGCAGTTAAAGCCTCCACTGTGCAAATGATCTGGCCCCTTCCTCAAAAGGTTAGAGGGGAAATAATCACAACTAAAAATACAGCTAGAGAATATTGTATACAGGTTTGTATACACTCAAATATATCTTTATACACACAGATATAGAGATAGATAGATGGATAGATAGATAGATATAAAAGCTGCTTTGAAACCCTCCTAGAACCATACACACCAGCCAAAAGCAGCATTAAAAGGCCCAGACTGAAGGATGGGTGCCAAAGTCCTCAGATTCCACATTTGGTATTTGGCAGGCAGGTCTCCGCACGTTGTTAGAACCATCACTCGTATACGAGCCGCTCTTCTGAGATAACCATTTCATTTCTCTGAGCTCTGCTGCATTTCAGTGGGTTTTACTGAACTCCTCGAGGATGCTCATCTGGCTTCTGCCTTACCAGCAACTGGGGTTTCATCTTTGCATCTCCATTTCTCCTGCCTCCTGCCAGCTCCTGGAGTTGGCTGAGGCTCAGCACAATTAGGACCCTGCTCGCTCTATATGTCCTTGGTTTGTACTATCGATGTTTTTGTTTGTTCAGGCATTTCTCCTTTAACCAGAGTGAGTCACGGTGGCTTCGTTTTTCAACTGCATCCACATATTTAATAGACACTGGGTACTACATAATTGCATATTCAAAGAGACGCTCTACTTATGTATATACACACTCATTCCATAGAGAACAGACTTTTTTTTCATGCTAAGGAACCAACAGAAGAAAAGACTACTGCTGCATCCTGCCTGATGTCTGCAGGAGAGATGTGAGAAGGGCCAAGATGAGCCAGAGCTGGTCTTTGTTCCAGTGTCCTGCTGGGGAAGGAGGAAAAAAATCCTCCCTTTGCTAGTTCTCAGGGAAGCCAGCCCTTGACCACCCCATCAGGGGTGGTGGCAGCTCAAAAATGTGATAAAGCATAAGAGACTCGAAAAAGTCATGGGAATTACAGTCCTGCCAGAGTGCAGCCAGAATCATGCCTAAACCAGCACCTATCGCTACAATTGGGCTGACAATGAGTGTTTTCCACCAATTTCCACAAGGCCTCTCCATCAGAGAGCTCACTTGGGGCAGAAATCTCTGCAAAGCAACAAAACCAGCCCGTGCAGGCACTGAACACCCAACAGCTTAACTCCTCCTGCCATCCCCTCCTGGCAGGGAAACCAAACCCTGAGGGGCGGGAAGGAATTGCACGAGATCCCTCAGAAATGCCTTGGCCAGGACCTCTGTGAGATGGGCTGAGGGATGGGACAGGCTTGGCCACATCCATGCCCTGCATCCCCTGCTCAGAGGTGGGTGAGAATGGTCCTTCCCCAGCAGCAAGGCCCAGTTCTGGTACCAGGAGGGATTCCCACAAACGGCACCTATGGATGCCTCTTGGTCAGAAGAGCACCTTGGAGCAAGGTGCCTGCATGTCATTAGCATCCAGTTACACTGCTCTCCTCCAAGGGGAGACTTTTTCGCTTGTTTAGGATGAAATGAGATACAGAAAGGGATATTGTCCCAGAGCAGGGGCAGGGAGGAACGTGATGGCAAAGACACTCAGTTCCTGCTCCTTATCTGCTTTGGAGGACCATGATCTCTGAGCAGCCTTTCCTGGGCTTAGCCCTGACCCGGCAGGCACCTCTGCAGAGTTGGAGTCTCTTGCAGGATCCACCACGAATACCACCAAATTTTGTAGGCTTTGATCCATTCCTGGTAAAAAACATTTTGCAGTAGAGGTCTGGACAAATGAAGAGCTCGTATGAGCTGAAGCATCAGATCAGCCAACCTGGAGACCATGGTCCCCCAACCCACCATCTCACAGATATCCCCAGGAGGAGGTGAAGGATGGAGACACCAGGCTGGGCTGAGATTCCCTTAGAAGTTAAGCACATGATGCTGCCCAGAAGTGACCCAGCATCGCACAGAGGGAGATGAGGATGGAAGACTTCACAGCAAGCAGAGCAACACCACCTCTTAACATCAGCTGCCACCACCCCGGTCTCAGGCTTGGGACGTTGCAGGAATTTGCTTTATTTACTGGAACTACTTGACAGACATGTTTATGCTGTGCTCTGATAGCTTTGGCTGTGAGCAGTTATATTGTCAGCCTGCCTAGAACTCTTTACCCCCCACCCCCAGAAATCATTTCTTTGGGTAAAGATCCACATTCTCAAGCAAAGAAAGGGAGGAGGGCTCTGTCCCATGCCAAACTTTTCTGGCTTCTGGCTTGTTAAGTGTAAGCTGGCCAGCTGGGAAAGAGTCCCACAGCACAGGTTCATGGATGGAGAGGATGAACAGGCTCCTGAGAGACCACCCGGTCAGGGCCAGATCTAGGAGAAAACTCCTCAGCTGCTACGTGCAAACCTGGGGACCATGAGAACATTCCCCTGGGAGGATGCTCCTGGTACCTGGCACTGTCACACTTCTGAGGACACTCAGCCTGGTCATGAGCTCAGTGCTCAGTCTTGAGCTGAAGCAGTGGAAAAGCTCATCACTGCCACACAAATGTGAGTCTCTGGACCTTGGAGGTGTCACTGGCTGCTAAAATACCTGCTCAGGACCCATCTCTGCGATGGGGCAGAGGCAGCTGCACCCCAGGCAGCCCCCTGCCTCCTCTCCCAGCCCACGCCAGAGCACACACTCCCAGCAGAAAGCTGAACTTTATCCCACCACTCAAAGCCTTATGAACATCGACTCAGGTCTCTGCTGGACAGCAGAGGGAAACGGTGGCCCAGGGTGTGGAAACATCAGCACAGATTTAATTGCAAACAACTCCCTGGAGCCTGGGTGGCCCTCGATGCAGCATCAGCATCGCTCCCTTAACGGGATGCACGGTGCCATGCGGGAAAAGCACAGAGATCCTTGTGGGAAAGCAGGGCTGGGAGCCAGTGGAGAGGCTCTCCACAGTGTACTGGGCTAGGTTCAGCCCTGCGCTACCCACCAGCACCAGGTCTGATTTTTGACTTTCAGGGGTATCCATCTGCATAAATTACACCTTTTCTTGCTGCCTTAAGCCTGGCTATCGCCTGCCCGTGGGGCGGATCCTTCAGCTCAGCAGTAATTGAATTGCAAGGAATTCCACGGGCTTTCGAGCTGCCCTCATCACTGCAGCATCCAGATGTGCTCCTGGAGAGCACCAAGGGTCCCCGCCAACATCTGTGCAGGATACCCCAGTGGGGATCAGCCCTGGCAGGGAGGAAAAACCTGCCACGAAACCCAAAACCCGAGCAGAGCCCATCCGAGCCCCCTCCCGCCTTCCCGAGGGACACGGGCAGGTCTGAGCACTTCTGCAGACAGCAGCTCTTTGGTGGAAACGACATTAAAAAGGGATGGCCTCGACCCAAAACCCAGATGGTTTTCCAGCAAGCGTTGGAGGACTCAGGGAACCATGAACCTGCCTGGAGCAAAGCTCCGTGCACAGCACCTGCCACTGAGAGGCAGCTGGGCAAGAGCCCGAGCACAGCACCCTCCACACACCTATCAAATACAAAATACGCTGTTACCCACCCCCACCAAACTCCTCTTTTTGAAATCAAGAAGGTTTCTATTCTCTATTTTGCCCAGTCTGGCTTGGCACCAGCATCACCCAGAGCAAACCCCAGTTGCCCCTGGAGCCGCAGCACTGCCCACCCCAAAGTGGTGGTTGGATGGAGCAGGAGGAGATGCTCTGTGTTCTGGGGACGTTGCTTTAGATGCCCTGCTCTTCAGAGCCTGGTGCAGAGCTCACTTACCATTTCTTCCCACCAATGTCATGCTGCTGTACCGTGTAGCCAAAGTATGCTTCCTTCGAGCCAGCTATGATTTTGGGTCTCTTGGTGTCGATGTTGAAGGTGTCACTAAACCCTGGGGAGAGAACAGAAGGATTCCGTTGGCCAAGATACTGAGGTGGTAGGAGAAAAAACATTTCTTGCTGTGGTCAGAGACCGAACAGGTCACCCCGAGAGGCTGTGCAGTCTTCATCCACAGAGATATTAAAATCTCAGCTGGACACAGCCCTGGACAACCCATTCCAGGTGACCCTTCTTAAGCAAGGTTTGGACTAGGTGACCTTCAGAGATGCCTCCAACCTCCACATCCCGGGAATGCTGCTCCTCAGACTGTATAATATGCCCCAGCAGGGTCCTACGTGAAACAGGGGTGGTTTTACCCCATCACAGCAGCTCTGTGGCACAGCCAGCCACAATGGAAAGGAGGCTGCAAGATCCAAAGCCCACCATCTCCACCTCACCTGCAGCCACCCTGCACTCCTCTCTCCAGCACTGACCCCTTTGGGAGTAGCTAGCTCCAGGCCTGAAGCTTTAAGCTGGTTCATTTAGGGTTTAGAGGCCACAACCCCCTTCCCCAGCCCACCTGCAAAGGCGCCTCGCCCCAGTGGGCACCAGCGTGTTCCTCAGGGCTGCTGAGCTGGTGCCCACCACTGATACCAAAGAAAAAGTCTTTTCTGGTTTATGATAAAGGGAAAAATAGTTTTGCTGTAAAAGCGAATCAGGCTGCAAGAATGGTGCTTCCCAGGCTGAAAAATTCAGGATGGAAAGTGTTTTGATAGGTAGGAGTGTTAAGGATAAATCTGATTTTTTTGCAGGCGCAGAAACAAATCTGCAGCGCTGGCTCTGTAAGCAGAGAACGGCAGAGTCTGGCCAAAGAGAGCTGAGGTAAGGAGCTTTAAAATGCTACAAAAAGAAATTCTAGAAAGCGAGGGGTGGAAACAGAGCTGGGAGGATAAGAGCCAGCACATTTTGTGGTAGATTGACCTTATTTAACATTAAAAAACAAGTTAAAACCTCCTCTGAGTTAACCAGTGGAGAAACAAGAAGGGAGATTGAGATGAGATAGAAATTGTTGGTGCTGAGGGTGGTGAGAGCCTGTGCCAGGCTGCCCAGAGAGGTGGTGGCTGCCCCATCCCTGGCA